>RJWJ010003934.1:0-65402 GCA_004363605.1 Indri indri
GAGTCATGTATTAAAGTGATAGTGCTTCATGATTTAAAAGTTCTCCCTCCATATCTTTTGAATATGTTTGAATCCAATATTCTAAAACTCTGTTTTCTAATAACTGAAATGAATTATGTTGGGTCAGGGACAGTAATCACTATTCAATAATGTAAGAGACCAACAAAACCATGTTTATATAATTGGGGGACATTTTGTTCTTCTTCTCGTTGAGTCATCTTTCAGAAAGTTTTACTCTCCAGTCTGAGAGGGATGAATAGAACTTTGCTACCACTGGCTGCCAAATCACACTGAGGTCCACACAGAGGGATCTTATCACCAGTAAAAGTAGGCACAGCTGGTTAATTCAGGGACAACTGTTGGGGCCATTCATGACAAATACATGTCTTGCTAGCTCCTAAATTCACAAACATTATTCTTTGGGAGTAAAAATATATTAGAAAGCTCTTTCTAGTGCACTCTTTTTATAAATTAGGAAAAATGCTCTTTAAAAAGGCCAATAAGCAAATCAATTAAATGTGTTGTGTATATTAATATTACACATCCACATCAAGAGTTTCCAGTGTATCACTGTGGGATAAAATAATGACTTCCCAAATTTCCTATTAAATACTCAACATTTTAAGCAGTAAGGAGTGTAATTTAAATCTCCAAACACTACCTGCAACCTAAGAATATTGTATGTATAAATTATGAAGAGACTCCTTGTCGATTGCCACTAAACATGAATAGCAATCTCAAACTTAGTTTCACTCTTGAATAGGAGACATTAAGTTTAAGGGGGCAGCCTCTAGAGCCAGACTAAAGTGTAGATCTGTGTTCTGCAGGAGAAATAAAATGCAAGCTGCATATGTAATTTTAAATTTCCTGATGGCCATATTTTAAAAAAGTAAAAAAACAGGTAAAATTGAATTTAATAACATTTCACCTAACATGTCGAAAATAGTCATTTCAACAAGTAATCATTATGAAAATTATTAATGAGATACTTCACATTTTTTCTTACACTGATTTTTTTGAAATCTGGTATGTATTTTACCCTTTCAACACATATCAGTATGGTTTAGTCACATATTTAATGCTCAACAGACACACTTGGCAAATGGCTACGCTATTGAACAGGGCCATTCAAATCCAAGTTCAGTCACTTGCAAGTGTGTAAACCTAAACTGATTTCCTCATCTCTGTCGGTTCCCTCTTGTATAAATGGGGTGATAACAGTATCTCCATCACAATATTAAAGAGAATATCAAGTGTATAGCTAGAACAGGGATTAGTCCAGTGTAAACATCATATAAAAATACCAGCCACTATATTTACCTAAGCTAGTAATGATTTCAGTATCCCTTGTAAACAAACAAAAAATAGTTAGGGCTTTGAGCCTTTTCATATCATTTTAATATTTTTCATATAAACATCTCAGAACTGAGTAACATTTACTCACATTTATTCCCTGTACTGAATTGGCAGTGAATTTTCAAATGTATCATTTATATGAAATGATTTAGCTTATAAAATTCAAATTTCTCATAGTCTAAAATGTTGATCAATTTCTTTCATAAATGTACAAATGGCCATCATTGTTTTTGTCTTTTGGTAATTTATTTCATTGGCAATAATAAATTGATTACATCTTCACACTATGTAGGGAAACTAAGTCTTTTAGGCTTTACTTCATAATACTACCTGACGTATGTTTGACATTATTATTTGACAATTGTCTCTAACATTTAGTAGAAAAAAATTATATATATATATATGACACTATTTTCAATTGGGATAGGAAGAAAATATGCAGATGATATAATTTTGTATTGCACTGGCAATTTAATAGCAACTTTCTAATGTCCCAGTGAGTCAATGAGAATCAGTCAACTGGAAAATTTCATAATTCATGTATAACAATGTTATTTACGCTGAAGAAATTGAAAAGGCCCAAGAAAATGTCTTGCATATCCATCAAGTTAGGTAAAGAACTGAAGATGGGACCTTTATAAACTAATTCATAGAGATTAAATGATTTAGAAGACAATTGTAAGACCCTTTAGTCTGAATCATAAAATTAGACTGCTACCTCTCCTGAAATATGAGATGAAAGAGTGCGATAAAATAGATATGATATTAAAAGAAAGTAAAAGGGTATTTGTTCTAAGAGTTTCATTTTCTGTACTATTCTTCCGAGGGAAACGGGCACCACACTTAAAGGATTAATCAGATTCTGTCAGTAAAGTGATTCCACCACGCCAGAGAAAGGTGTTCTGTAAATTAAAAGCATTTTTACTTGCTCCAATTTCTGTGCTTGATATTGGTCTGTTCAGGGATTCTATTTCCTTCTGGTTGAACTTAGGGAGGTTGTATGTTTCCAAGAATTTGTCCATTTCCTCCACACTATGTAGTTTTGGGGCATATAGGTTTTTATAGTATTCAAAGATAATGTGATAATGTTATGTATTTCCATGGTGTCTGTTGTGACCGCTCCTTTTTCATTTCTAATTGAGTTTATTGGAGTCCTTTCCCTTCTAGTTCTCGACAATCTAGCAAGAGGGTGGTCAATTTTGTTTATCTTTTTGAAAAACCAGCTTTTGGTTTTATTTACCTTCTGTATATTTCTTTTATTCTCAATTTCATTTAGTTCTGCTCTGATCTTAGTTATTTCTTTTCTTCTGCTAGTTTTGGAATTGTTTTGATCTTCCTTTCTCAGTTCCTTGAGACAGTTTATTAGTTTGTTGATTTTTGAGCTTTCTGGTTTTTGGATGTGAGCGTTTAATGCTGTTAGTTTTCCTCTCAGGAATGCTTTTGCTGTATCCCACAGATTTTGATAACTTGTGTCCCCGTTATCATTTAGTTTGAAGAATCTTTTGGTTTCCCTCTGCATCTCCTCCTTGACCCAACCGTCATTCAACAATAGATCGCTTAATTTCCATGATGTTGTGAAGTGGTGAGTGTTTCTGTTGGAATTGAACTCTAATTTTATACCACTCTGATCTGAGAAGATACATGGTATAATTTCTATTTTTTTTTTTAATTTGTTGAGGTCTGATTTGTGGCCTGGTATGTGATCAATTTTGGAAACAATTTTTATGACAACACACATAAAAGATAAAGTGGTAAAATAAGAGTCCAGCGGCAACAACTATCCCTGCCTCATTAACCTCTTGTCTTCTCATGTCTAGAAAGTTGTGAACCACAAGGTTGAATAAGAGAACTGTGGAAAATCCAATTTTACTGAATTTCAAGTTAATCTGCTTAATTAAAGAATGAAAGACCTAATTCTATTAATTGGGAATACAGATTCTGATGAGTAAGTTCCTTCTTTCATACTAACCTGAACATTAGCCCACTGTAATTTTAACATTAGAATTAGTTTTATTTAAAAATATGTATATTATGTTGAATCATATAAAATTGTTGATATTTGACTATTTTGGTTCCAGAGGAACACGATTTCACAAAACGCTATCTTATCACACTTAGGGGAGTAATGACAATATGTTGGTGCCATAGTAGCAAGAAGTATCTGTAAATATTGACATGAGAAAGACAAATCCATGAGATTTTCATCCTTTAGCATGTATTAAAATGTCTTATAATACATGGTACCCACAATTTTGATAGGGCTCTGCTAACCACACCTCCTAAGTTGAAAGAATGTCTATTGGCTCATTGAGTCACAGAACCAAGAAAAAGAATTTGTACTGATTCATTCTTTTGCTTCCTCTAAATCTTTTAGTCTCCTTCCAGTACACAGTTCAAGAATATGTTTAAAAATATGTTTTGCCTAGAAACAGGAAAAAAAAGTGATTTTTTTTTCTCTAAGACAGTGAAATCAGTATCAAATTAGAGGAATGTTCACTAATGAATTTATCATTTCTCTGGATAGAATTTTCTAATGGGACATTAGAATAAATTATGCAAATACACACTGACTTTTATTAATGAATAAAGAGAGAAAGTAAAAGCTTCTTATTATAGCAGGCATCCAAGAAATAACAAGGTTTTATATGTCCTGTCATTTATTTATACAACATTGACTTTAACATCATTGAAAACTCCTACTTGGCTGGACAGGAGTCTCAGCAATGAGAACACAACCAATTATTTCTCTCTATGAAGCTTGCTAGCTGCTCCATGTGAGCTAATGAGATAAACGCGGCTGTCCCTTCAATTGCCTTTCCTATGTGTCTAAGTGAGACACGGCCACAGTCAAAGTCTGTGCTTCACAGATGAACAGCTCTAAGTTTGAGGATGTTCTACTCCCTGTTTCAGACACTGCCTGCTTCTGATCAAAGACAGATGCCTCCATTCTCTTTTACACTAACTCAAATCTATGTGGAATATTTCCATAGGTCATTAGAAAATAATTACTAATTTACTCTGAGTTAAAGACATCAGATATAAAATGAATATGTAAAAAGAAAAATACTATTTAAGGAAATTGCCTTTCTTCCAAAAGTAACTGGAAAAGAAAGGCCTTAAGTTTGTGTTCTTGTGCATTTTTGCAGATGGTATTATAGAGGAAATCATTTTTAATATCTCACTTTTTATAAGGAAGTTATTGTCATTGATATGTCAACGCTATTACACCATTGAGAACCAGGTAATATTGCTCACATCAGTATGTATTAATAGTATCAGTACCATGCATTTCTTGACAAAATTGTAAGAATACACCATTCCACAAAAAAAAAAAAAAAAGCCTTGTCTTATTTGTCAAAACTCACACCAACATTGGATTCCACAAGAAATGACAATATTTAAACCCATTTTTAAGATCCCTCTAGCAAATGTAGATATTAATATTTATGCAAGATTTACATAGTTGAGAAAAACTATTTCCAAAAATATCTTAAGCTCTCTCTAAATCACTGACAAAAGCTTCATTGGTTAATTCATAGACGAAAAGAAATACTGCATGTTTTGGCTTTAGGAATATATTCAAGAAGAAAATGTGCTTAGAAAAATCAAACATGCAATGCTAGTGTTAACAGAAAAAAAAAAAAAAAAGCCAAACTCTAATTTTAAAGAGATTTACTCTGAGCCAAATTTGAGGATCATGACCCCCCAGCCACGCCCAAGAAGCCTTGAGCAAGTGGACTCGCTCTGGTTGGGTTACAGTTTGGTTTTACACATTTCCGGGAGACAGGGGTTGCAGGTAAAGTCGTAAATCAGGTAAAGTCGTAAATCAATACGTGGGAGGCATACATTGGTTTGGCCTGAAAAGGTGGGCCATCTCAAAGCAGGGTCTTACAGGTTATAGGTGAGTTTCAAGATTCTTTGGCTTGTAATTGGTTAAAGACATGAAGCTGTCTAAAGGCTTGGAATGTTTCATCATAAGGAGCTATTTATCAGAGATAAGCCAGGGGACATAGATTTGTTGTGTAAATTGAGGACCTGCAGGTTTGTCTTGCATACCCTTAGGCCTATTAATAGGTTACAAAGGATGTCCCCAAGAAGGGAGAGGGGGCATGATGAGGCATGTCTGACCTCCCTCCTCCTGGTAGGAAATTTAGTTTTAGGATATCCCTTTGGCCAAGAGGGGGTCCATTCAGTCAGCCAGTTGGGGGATGAGCCTTAAGATTTTATTTTAGTTCACACTAGTAATGGTCGTTCTGTTAAAAAATAAACAAATCATTCCCACCCAGAGCCTGTGCTGTGAAGAGAAATAAAATATCCTAAGAATATGAAAACAATTCAGAAGAACATAAAACTGTCATTCGCTCTATCTTAAAACTAAAGTTTAATTTTATGGAACTCAGCCTACATGTATGCCTTGTTTTCTATAATCTTCCTAAACTGAAGATTCCATAACTCCACAACTGAAATGTGTCTAAAAATAAATATCAGAAGCTGTCTGATTTTCTTTTTATCCCAATCATAATGAGTAAACACCAGTGAATGTGTTAGCTCTTCCCAGAAACCTGAGAAAAACTTATTCATCGAAGTTCAGATCTCTGGTGAATGTCATTCCCTTGTCTCTAAAAGAGTATCCTGACCAATAACAACTTCAATTTGCACATTGCAAGAAAGATTCAAGGATCCTCAGCAATTCAAGATGAAAACAGGATAAACCCCTGACATACAGACTTTTAGAAAATGCCTTTTGGAGTAATTATACTGTTGTTTGAAAATGTCTAGGGTTGTCACTGAATTTCATTCAGATACAGCAAAATCATCCTCGAATACATAGCACTATTCTCAGGTTTTGTGCCCTCTCTGAATTTATATTATCTAAATACAGCAGAAACTTAAAAATACATATAAGCAGGTCAATTTAACCCAAGTTTCTTAAATGTTTATAATTATGTATTCTTGATTACATAAATAGGGATTGAATATTAATAATTAATCAATAACAGTTATATAATTAACATTACTGAGCTTCACCATATTTCAATGAGAAAGTGATGCACAATTTCAATGGCAATAACTTTTAGAAAATAATTTCAAACAAAACTTTTAATCGCATACATGGTGGCTTCATTCTATTTCTTGGAATATAAAATGAATTCCCTGGAAATTGCAGGAAAATTAGATTTATTTCATCTTCAAAATAATGATTTCATCAAAGGTTTAGTTACACGAATAATGAAATATTATTTTAATCAATATCAATTGCCTCCCATGCGCTCTATACTACCAGGAGATTTGGTATACACAGGTGAACACAGCAGACAATCCCAGATCCTGCAGGTGTATCCTTCGACACATACTTTCAGTATTCTGTCCTAGCATAGAGATCATTGACAAGGAATGTTCTAAAATAACAAAAGATGTCTTTATTAACTTTAGCTTACTGAAATAAGATCCCCTAAAATTACAGTGTTGGGGACTCTTAATTATTAGTTGGATAATGGTAGTTAATATTTAACTGATAAAAGTATTATTTAGTCATATGATTCTGTTTTGTTGAATAAACGATTTGAAATTATATCTGTTTACTATAAGAATTGATGGATCCTCACATTTCATAGGTGAATCATTTTACATTTTTAAAATTTATTAGTTATATAGAAGTAGTTTAAAATTCCTTCTAAATTATGACTTGACTGCAGAAAATTATGTACTATCCCACTCTGGGTGATGTAAATTTTAAAACGATAGGTATGAGTCAATCAATGGCATCTAGATCGATATCACTGAGAGTAGGAGGTGTCATAATGAATGTCTACAGATCAATAGGGCTGAACGTGTTAGAGCAGAGCCTTGTGGTTTCATCCTTTGAACAACCGAATGAACAATCCATTTCAGTTGGCTATACAGCAGCCAATGTGCAATTGTGTCCTGACTCCCTCAGCCTCCTGAGGTAGGCTCAGGGCAGGATGTCACACTCCTAGACTAAGCCAGGCTGGGGACACATGACCTTGTGGGACCACTGTAGAGAAGAATATTAAAGAAGGAAAAATGTGGCCTTGGCTTCAACACTTTTGTTGAGGATTTTGGAAACAGAAGACACATGGAGGGATATTATGGAATGGCATGGACAGCTGCACTCATGCTGCAGTAATACCTTGTGTGAGGAAAGAGCAAGAGACCTGGTTGATGCATCCAGGTGATTAACTCGGCAACCTCTACGTGATTTACATCAGATCATTCTTTTGTGCAATACACAAAAACGTTTCATGTCATCTCTCACCATGATTATGCTAGGCACAGCGAAATAAAGATTGATCAGCTTTAAATCTTTTTTTTAAGGAGATTAGAAGGACACATTTTGTAAAGATCAGTAATTTTTATTTTATTTTTCCAAAGGAAAAAAGGACCAAAACATGAAGCTAGGAAGATTAAATGCCCTTCTCATTTTTCCATATCCAAATACTAGCCACCTTTCAAGGCCTGGGGTTCAAAGGCCACGTCCGAGAGGACGGAGAAGAGATTGTAACTGATTAACACAAAGCAATCTCTCTGGATGCAAAACCAGCTGAGGAGGCTCTGGCAGGACTCAGCCAGGGCTGAGGGTGGGGATGAAAGAGGAGAAGATGGGAGGGATACCAGAGCCAGAATCCATGCCTGATGCCTGCCCTCTGGGGTCTCTAGCAGAACAACCGCTCCCATCTATTGCCAGCAAGTGTGCTGCATCTACAGCCACCAATCAAGAGGAAAGGAAAACTGCAGAAAACACAGGTAAGAAAAGAGGTCTCTGAGCTCCCAGAGGGAAAATATGTATTACGATTTATGAACACATATAAAGAGTGATACTTTGTATATATAGTTTTATCATGTATATGTATATTTGTGTATGCATATATTTGTACATAAGCATAAACACATATAAACATAAATACATATATATTATATCATATATAAATATCACTGTACCCATATATGAATTTGATTTTAACCTAGAGTTGTGGTTAGTGATAAAATATGAAGATTTTCCCACTGACATGTGCCAGGGCTACCCAATTAAGTTATGTGTCAAATTTTTTGCAATTTTCTTTATGCTCACAGTTTTCATATGCAAGTAAAAATTCTATAACAAAAATTTTAAGAAAATGAAGCTTGCTTGGGAACCCACTTTATGTCTACTGGCACAATGGAGCACGTGTTTTCACAGAGGTAGAAGTGAAAAGAAATGCACCCGCGTGCAGGGGGAGGCCCGGAAGGCAGGCCAGAGTGTCCAGTTCTTACTCCAGTCATAGGCAACATGCCAGACATCGTTGCTTTATCAGAGTGGGCTCGGTTTACTTTTCAACTTAAAATTATAATTTCCTGCTCTTTGAGTTTTCTCATATAATCAAAATACAATTTCTGAATCAAATCAAACCATTTAATCACATACTTAAAATCAATGGAATTGCAGGCCAGATTTATGGAAAGAGAACAGTATTATAATCAATACTTTAAATTGTGTAATTTTGTTTGTAGTCAAATTAATATAATTCAGCTATCACACTTAATATGTACTCTCAGTATGATTAGAAATAAATCATCAAGAGTAATATGGTAATGCTGGAAGCTTATGACTATGGGATAATTTGGTGAAAATTGAAAATAGTTAATGATTTGATAGAGCTTTGGCAAAGAAAATTAGGACAATCAGCCATAAACATCATCTCCTTGAACACTATATTTTAGCCTGTCTACCCTAGCATTACAGTAGAGTTAAAAAGCTAAATTTCACATTCTGGTATGATGCATCATTCATAATAATGTCAAGCCAGCATCCAGTGACCAGCATTTTTTATACATGAATGGCAATGTGTCGTCATCAATCCAGGAGGTTACACCGAACTGAACATATATAATGCAGAATAGAAACTCTTGAAGCCCATTCAGGAAAACTGTGTAATTTATGTAACTAATGAGATTTATGTGTTAATATATAATATCATCATGAGTTCTCTTGAAAATGTTTTAAAGTGTATAGCAATACAAAAATTGTTCTAATTCCCTAATGATTTTCTCAAAGAAGACCCATGATTTATTCTAGAAAATAGTCTATTGGCTTTATGAAATTTTCAACAGCTAAATTATAAAACCATAGTTTTGAACATTGCCTACTGCATCGTTTAATGTCCCTTCGAATAAACATTATGCAAAATTCCCTTTTAACAATTCATTTTTTAAATAAAGTGTACCACATAACATCGGTTTTTGATTAACATTCTCATTACCAGAGAGCCTGGTGAATCCAAACTTAAATTCAGTCTCAGCAGCAAAGTTTTAACATTATAACATATGTAAAATGCACATGAGGAGAATAATACAGATAGATGCATAATTGATATACATATGTGTGCATACGTACATATATATTTCCCTGAATAAAACACATATCAGGCCACTTGACATATGTTTAGGGGGAAAATGGTAGTAAAAGTAACATCTTTAGAGAAAGGGCAAGGGTATGAATACATGAATAAATGTTTAGATAGAAAAATAATCTTTATACAGGAGAGAAACTACAATTGCAAACATAACTCATAGTCTAATTATAATAACCACACATTGCTTGGTAGTCTGCAAAATAGAAATATATTCATTTCATTTCAGCCTCATCATAGAATTATGCAGTCTCATTTTTCCCTACTTTGCAGTATCAAGAATCAAAGGAATTACATCGTTCACTAAAGAAAGTTCTGTTTGTTAAGTAGTGAGAACAAGATCTGGAATTAGGTTTCTGATTCCAAGGCCTGTAATTTACGTGACTGTGTTTCCTCATTTACAAAATGTAAAAAAATGATATCCTCTACTTTCCATGGCTGGTGACAAATAAATGGCTTAGACGATATAAAATACGTAGAACAGCATGTTATAGCAACAACCAACGCTTTTATGGAACTAGCTATTCTTACTTTATATATTTAAAAGAAACAATAGCACGTGGATTATATTTCCTCCCACCGCACTGCTGTCCTTCAGTTCAGAATGAAGACACTTTTGACGAAATAAATAATAAACACTATTATGATAATATTTACTTGGCATTTTACACTTAACAAAAACTAACCACTGTTAAAAATTCTTCATATAACAATTACATCAGACACTATAACGCATGCTCAGAATATTTGTGTCCATTTATGTGATATTAAAAAGGCCTTCCAATTTTATGTAATTTTTTGCAAGGTTTATAGGGCAATTAAATTTCCCAACTAATTTCTAGAAATATTGTTGTCAAATTTATGTCAAACATTCATAAATGTATGTGTGGTATATGTTATCTTAATTGTGACTTTCTTTTGTGTTAAAATTTCAACTTTCGATGTCTATAGAATAAGAAGCATTTACATATCCTGGTACATGTCTTCAAATGTTCTTCTCATAAGATCGGAATACCAAGTATTCAATTAACAAATATCATCTGTCCTCTCCCCTATCTGCATCGATCTTTTTATACTAAATGACAGGTGCATTCTGTGGAAATGTTCCTGTAGAGTTCTTTCAGATAAAATCATTGGATCAAAAACACTCACGTAGAGAAACTTAGCTGCTTCTCCACAAAGCAGGGTAAAATGCTAAAGGGTGAAGCGTCTGTGAGTGGAAGTTCCATAGGTCCCAGCGGAAAAGCCAACAAGGGCAGGGGGCCTTTGAGTGCACAGCGATTTTGCCCTTAGGCTTCTCTGGGTCAGGAGAACTACATATGTTAACATACATAAGCTTGGCAATATTTGTTAATCGATCAACTAGTTGGTTTTCTTATAATTGCTACAGGTATATAATTATTTTACTCACCAACATTTTGGTTTACCAATCATGGAAGCTTCTCTTCCTGATAACACTATATTCACCCACCTGTGCCTCTGGCTAAGGAAAACGTCTGAGGGGAACCTGAGCTGAGACAAGCACTCTGCCACCACCTCTCTGTACATGTGGAGGTGCTCGTTAGACTGCATTTAGGCAGCATCCTCCCTTGGCCTGGGCAGAAGATGATATACATTGTTGGGTAGCAATGGCGACCTGGCTGCACAAAAAGGAGTGTGCAGACCATCACAGATGCAGGGCTGGGCACAATTAGAGCGTCCCGTACGAGCCTGAGTATCCAGAAACCTCATGAAAAGATAATAACAAATAATATATACTTATATTGTTTGGTAAAAATTTTAATTTGGCAATTAAAATATGTGAGCAAGAATAAATTATAGCTATTTTTGTGATGGTTTTCCTATCGATGGTAACCACAAGCTCAAAGAGTCATAAGAAAATGGTCAACATCCTTTCAGAATGACAGAAATAATAAAATGATCTAGAAAAAATGAAAACTAAGCCAAGAAAGGCATGAAAATAAATGAATATGATAGAGCTCTATGAAATCACTAAATTGAACTGAAAATTCAGAATAATTCAAGACTGTGCTTTCCATCATTCAACTGGCTGCATCATTTCCTTAGGAAGGCTGTATAGCTCATAGTTTAAAGAGTACCTTGCTTTGTGTTCAGACGTGAAGACATTTGTTATTGGTTTCCCTTTTTTTTTTTTAATATGACAAAAGACTCGGTTTTTTATTCTTTAAAATGAGGACAATCAATGCCTGTTATATAGTAAGCACAAATGAAAGGGTAATTGTTACTATTTTTGTATGTAGGCAAGTTGAGATTTTTTTTTTCTTAACTCCCAGGTGTGTATACCTTCACATTGCCATTTTCCTCAAACTTTATTTTCCTAATGCTGAAAAAAATAATAAAATACTTAATCTACAAATAATCATTGGGACCTTAGACCACATGCCCTAGGTTCTGCTACACCAGGAGAAGCAGGGTGTACTGAAATTCTTTCTTAAGTATAAAAAGATACAGAATTGATACATAAGATCAGGGTTACATCAGGCAAGACACTAAACCTTCTGTGAGTCACAGTTCCTCTCTTCTTCTCTGTAACCAAGTCACTGTGACATTCAAGTCTTGTCATAGATGCAAAAACATTGTATAAATATAAAGGATTATTATGCAGCTTCCATTTAGAAGTATTGCTGAATTGAGGCAAATATGAACAGCTTGGGAACATGTGCCAATATAATCCAATCAGTTTAAGAATCCATTAATTAGATAAATTTTATCTCAAAAATAAAGTAGCCTCACAGAGATGCATATCTGTCCAAAAAGCAAATCTAGATACTACTTTAGCATTTCCATAGAAATTTAAAAATCTCACACTATGCAATAATATATTATAGATAATACATTTTCTTATGTTTTATGCACATTCTACATGCACTATGGAATTTCTTATAGCCATACACAAATATAACTCAAGGCATCATTGGAATTCCCTACTAATCAGGGCTATCCCTACAGCCCTTGCTATTCAAATAAGTGGGTAAGTTTTCTTAATCAAATGGGAATTTGTATTTTGAAAGAGGAAGTGGTGAATTCTTTGAAGAAAAGGTCTTAATCAATTACAATTGAATCCCAAGCAAATAGGATGTTCTTGTATTATAAGTGATGTTATCTCTCCTAACACGCTATATCAATGCCACAACTCTCTAGCAAGGGGGTGTGTGTAGCTAAATAAAGAGCAACAAATTTCAGAATCATAAAATCTGAGCCTGTTCTGCTGTCTCCACATGCTATTACTAAAGCCCCACGAGCGTGGACGTCATCAGCTATAAGATGTGGATAATCATATTTGCTGCCTACTTCAGGTGTTTTAAAATATCAGCTGGAATAAAGCTTCCCAAAAAATCTTGGGTAAAATAAAAAGTACAGCATGTTCTAAAGACCTGTGATGTCATCAGTTTGGTGACTATTAATATGATCTCTTCATCTCTTTCTATTCTCCTTCATTTCTTTTCTGGCAGAGTTCAAATTGCTAAAACTTGCAGATACTTTCATCTTCTCTTTCTTTATATTAAATGTTGTAATCCTCCAAATTTACTTATATGCCAATGTTCTCCAGGAAAGTAAAATAAAGTTGTGTGTGATTTTTGGTGCTTTGTGACTATTTTCATCATGCCAGCTGCTCACTAGAGGATCAGATTATGGTTCTTGCTGTATCACAAGCCGGATGCCATCGAAGTCTAGCCACTGTATGCCATCGAAATCTGTGGCTGTGATTAGTAGAGAAGAAAAGGTGTCCAGTTCTTTATTCATCCTCAACTTCTTCAGATAAAATATATTTTCAAAAATACAAACTATCAGGATTCAAAAACTGGTAATAGTAAATTTAAGTGGAATGTAACTGGATGGAGATGTTTTTCATTTACATGGGCCAGAGGGCTACCAGGCAATTAACCTGCTTGTGTTTCGACAAACTATTGTAGAAAAGAGAGTCATTAGAAAAATTAAGATCATTGATTTTGTGTCCTGAGACTTTGCTGAATTTATTTATCAACTCCAGGAGACTCTTGGTGGAATCTTTGGGGTTTTCTGCATACAAGATCATATCACCAGTGAAGAGCAACAGTTTGACCTCCTCTTTCCCGATTTGGATATACTTTCAACTTTTCCCCATTCAGTATGATGTTGGCTGCACACTTGTCATACATGGCTTTTACAATTCTGAGATATAGTCCTTCTATGCCTAGTGTGTTGAGGGTTTTTATCATGAAAGGGTGCTGGATTTTGTTGAATGCTTTTTCTATTGAGATGAATATATGGTCTTTGTTTTTGCTTTTGCTTATGTGGTGAGTACAACCCCTATGGAAAACAGTTCTTTGAGGATATTCCTCAAAGAACTAAAAGTGGACCTACCCTATTCGATCCAGCAATCCCACTATTGGGTATCTACCCAAAGAAAAGATGACTTTTCATCAAAAGGACACCCACACTTGAATGTTTATTGCAGCACAATACACAATTGCAAAGATGTAGAATCAACCCAAGTGCCCATCAATTCATGAGAGGATTAACAAAATGTGGTATGTGTATACCATGAAGTACTACTCAGCCACAGAAAAAGAATAATACCTTTTGCAACAATCTGGGTGGAACTGGAGACCATTTTCCCAAGTATCTCAAGAATGGAAAAACAAACACCACATATACTATTAAATTGGAACTAACCAATGAACACACATGTGCACGGAGGGTAGTAAAACTCAGTGGAAATCAACCAGAGAGGGGAGGGAAGCAGGAGGACAGGAGCAAAAACCTACCTAACGGGTACAATGAACACTATTGGGTGATGGGCACACCTATAGCCAGGGCTCAAGCATTACAAAAGTGATCCATGTAACCTAAAACATTTGTACCCCCTTACGATTTTGAAATTAAAAAAAGAAAAATATCGAATTTATATTTGGCAATGCACAAATGGTGAAAAATTAAAGATATCTGGGAGACTTTCCCCACAATTTTCATTTACAATACAATCAACCATATACAATGTTATCTCCTACATGTAAGCTTTCTTAAGGACAATTTATTATTTGTATAAATAATATGGTTTTAACCTCCGGATGTGGCAATCAAAACTTTCCATAATATATTACTCAGTTTGATGAAACCACAGGTATTTTCTCCCTTCCATAATTTTCTCCTTCATTACATTGTCTCTTCTGTTATATATTATGCTCATTTTAGAAATGCACTGTGCATCTTCTGTGACTAATATTTTGTTTTGATAATTTATTCCAACTTTGTCTCTCATGATCCCATATAGAAACCATTGGGGAATCCAGCAATTAATTTTATTTTACTGTACTGAGTTCTTAATCCATCACTGTGTCTGTGAAATGCATTCTTGCTGCTCTGTCCATTAAATTTATTTTAAGTGATGTCTTTTTTATTATTGTTTGTTATTATAGGGGTACAGATGTTTAGGTTACGTATGTTGCCCTTGCCCCCCCTTCCCAAGTCCCAGTTTCAAGCATGTCCATCTCTCGGATGGTGCGCATTACACTCTTTGTGTATGCATATATCTGTCCCCTCCTCCCCCTCACCCCTCCCCCTTCCCCCCTGCCCGACATCCAATAGATGTTATTCTTATATGTACACTTGTTGTTCGGTTAATACCAATTTGATGGTGAGTACATGTGGTGCTTGTTTTTCTATTCTTGGGATACTTCGCTTAGTAGAATGCATTCCAGCTCTGTCCAGGAGTATACAAGAGGTGCTATATCCCCATTGTTTCTTAAAGCTGAATAGTACTCCATGGTATACATATACCACATGTCTTGATAGAGCATGCTGTGCTGGTGTCTGATTGAAACCACTAAATATGTTATGTAGTAATCATAACGATTTCTGGTTCATGATGGATCCAGTTTAACCCTAGGTTCTTATTAGGTTTAATCCAAATGTCTCAATTTTTTAATTGTCAACATCCCCTGTGTTTTCAAATGTTGAAACTCCTTGAATTAAATAAAGGTATGTCTTAATTCCTTTCTCAAAATTTTAGTTTCTTTGATGAGTTACACTGAGTTTTTTTTTTAAATAATTACATTTACACTTCTCTGTGTGAATTTGATTAAAAAATATTTATCAAGTTTTCTTACTTTCCTGCCACATAACAAATGTATCTATCTCTATTTTTTTTACCCTGTCTTCTTCAAATCACATCCATTAAATTGTATATTTTTTTCAAAAACAGTTTTTTTTCATTAAATGACTTTTGACATATTTAAAAATATATTTTATACATTTCAAACTTGGTTGCTTTAGGGGATCATCGCCTCATGGAGTTCCCAAATGTGGGAGGAAAAGTACAGGGCAATGATTTGGGCCTGACATTGTGTTTGCTTAATGACTACATCACCTTGGACAAATTACCTAAATACTCTGAACCTTAGTTTGCTTCCTCACTGGTCAAACAGGGTGCTTAGGGCAACTGAGGATTAAACAGAAAGACACAGAGAGAGTCTTTAACAATGTATCTGATCCATTATAAAAGCTCACTAAAGTCTTAGACCTGCTAGGGGAGCTGCAACCCTCAACAGTGTATGATCCCAGTAAACACAGAGACAACAAACATTGGTCCATTCAAAAAAGACATATTGACCTCCACCTATACATCAAACACCAAGTGTTAGCCTTTAGAAAATAATAATGATGCTGAAATAAATTCTGTATGATGAGAATACAACTGAATATGGATACTACAAAAATGAAGTGAGGTGAAAAATTTAGGTAGTGTGGTGGTGGTGTGTGTGTTCGCGTGCACGCGTGTGTGTGTGTGTGTGTGTGTGTGTATCTCATGGAGTTGTGGGGGTGGGAAAGAGGCTAGCAGAAGATAACATAAACGAGGCTTGAGAGAATAAAAAGAAGGGTTAGTATCTGAGTTGAACTTTGAAAGATAAATGGAATCTTTCCAAGTGAAGAATCAGAAAAGTGCATTCCAAGCAGAGAATTTAGCTCAAGACAGACAGACAGACAGACACACACACATACACACACACACACAGAGGCACACACATATAAAAGCATACACATACTCTCACTAGCATATGTAAGAAAATGGGGAAATGCAACTAATACCTGTAGACATATGTTTTTGGACGAAGGAGATCAATAAATTCTCTACTTATAACATTTAAGGGTATCTAGAGGAGCCGAGGAAGAGGGCTAGAGATGTTGACAGTTTATGGATAAAATAAACGATAACGTTTTCTTGGGAACATACCAATGTGACATAGCACATTGTTATTCGGTTTGAGGTAGATAGTGGATGAAAGGCTGAACGATATGCTGAGTTTTGATTTAATGTGGAGGGTGATTAAGTCCCTAAGACTTCTAAGCTACTGTGATTCTAGGTAGAAAAATTACATAATTAAAGAGGAAAAATGTTGCTTGTTTAAAGGTATAAAATGATTTTTAAATAGAGTGGTCCCAATTGAGATATTCTGGGAATAAAAGAGAGTTCTGTTAATAATTACACCATGGAAATGCTCCCAAACAAAGCAGCCTTCTTAATTTCACAGGCATTACTTGATGAGATCTGTGTGTGTGTGTGTGTGTGTGTGTGTGTACCAAATAAAAAGGGTCTCATACCAGAAGTGGCAATTTCTGCTTACATATTTTATCCAGTGAAATAACTGCATACATAGATCATGGCATTACTTGGAATAATACTTCTGAAACTTGTCACTCAAAGATAAAAGCTAACAAGAGTAATAATATTTTAATGCCCTTACTACAAATGACCAGGTATGTAGCCTATATTTAAGAAACAATCAGTATTTCCAAGTGGAATAATGTCATTGTAATACACTGTTGCCACAGGGTAATGGACTCTTACTGCTACATAAATGCTAATGCAAAGACAAGACACTTATAGGAAATGACAGTTGAAGTAACTGAAGAATTTCTTTTAAGAGTAAAAGAAGTTGAACACAATGCCATGTTTATGATGCTTAGTTTTGTTATACTTTTTGAATACAAAACTTCTTGGCAGTTTATTCTAATTTTGCATATATAAACTAAAGAAAATACAAATTGATGTGTGTGTTTTAGGACTCAATTTTCCACCTGAAAAAGGAGGGAAAAGGAGGAAAAGGAGCAGTGACTTTAACATTTTTTAAAGAAATATAATCTGGACACAAAATGCTACACGTTTAATGTATATAATTGGATGCATTTGAACATGTACGTACACCCAGGACGCCAGGGCCACAACCAAAGTGATAAATACATCCATCACCTCCAAAAGTTTCCTCTTGCACAACCCCTCTTTTTTGTGGCAAGAACCCTTCACTTGAGATCTACTCTTGTAACAAATTCTTCAGTGTATAATTTGGTATTGCTCACTCCAGGCGCAATGCTTACAGCAGGTCTCTATAACTTACATTCCTGAAACTTTATACCCCTCCGCCAACATCTCCCCTTATCTTTCCTTCCCCCATACCCTGGCGACCACAATTCTATACTCTGCTTCTATGTGTTTGACTATTGTAAATAACTCAAACAAGTAGGATCAAAAAACAAACAACAAAAAGACAAGTAGTATTCCATCAAATGAAAAAGCTTCTGCATAACAAAGGAAACAGAGAGAAAAGGGAATCAACATAATGGAAGAAAATATTTGAAAATCATATATCTGATATGGGGTTAATATCCAAGATATACAAGAAACTCCTACAACTCAATTGAAAAAAAAAAAAAAAAAAAAAAAAAAAAAAAAAAAAAAAAAAAAAAAAAAAAAAAAAGACAAGACAATTAAAAAAATGGGTAAAGAACTTGAATAGGCATTTCTCCGAAGATGACATACAAATGACCAACATGGATATGAAAAGGTTAGGAAAATTCAAATCAGAAGCACAATGAGATCTCACCTCACACATCTTAGGATGGCTATTACTAAAAATGTGACAAGTGTGGAGATATTAGAACCCATCTATACTGTGGATGGGAATATAAAATAGGACAGCTATTATGGAAAACAGTATGGAGGTTCCTCAAAACATTACAAAAAGAATTATCACACGAATCAGTAAACTCAGTAAATACCTCCAAGAGACCTGAGATCGGGATGTTGAAGAGCTATTAGCACCTCGGTGTTCACTGCAGCATTATTCACAACAGCCAAGACATGGGAGCAACCTAATAACAAATATCCATTGATGGATGAATGAATATATAATAATAAAATACTATTCAGTTTTTTTAAAAAAGGAAATCCTACCATATGTATCAATATGGATGAACCTGGAGGCATTATGCTTGCTAAGTGATATAAGGTAGTCACAGAAGCAGTGACATTTTTAGTTTTTTAGAACTTTGGTGGCAGAGCAAAGGGAGAAAACTTGGAAGGAATTGCTCCGGGAGCCTTGTCCTTGCTTCTTCTGGTGCTTTCCTTCTTGATGACTCTGGGCAACTTTCCTCATCTCTGCCTTTGATTACCACCATGCCCCATAACCAAATTTGAGAAACTGTCCTGTGTTAAATGTGGCGCTTACTCTGCTATGTGGAACTGCATGCTTTATGCATGTTGCCAACTCTTACAACCACTCTGTGACCTAGAGGTTATCAGCGTCAGTTTACAGATAAGAAAAACAAGACTTAGAGAGTACATATAACTTGCCCCAAAATCTGAAAGCATACCCAGTGCTTGCTTGGTACTGACCCATGATTGTAATTTGTGCTCTCTATATGGCTGAATGACACTGAGTAAAAAATTAAAATTTCTGCAGTATCTCCCATAACTATATTTTGTATTTACTCATTCCTAGTAGGCTAAGGGAAAATTGTAAATCCATTTTCTGGCAATGCTGTTGTCAGAATCAGCTGGAATAATTAAAACAAAGAAATTATCTATATCAGCAAAGTTTCACTCCCATGCAATTAATGGAATTGGAAAACTTAGAACTTATCTGCATTTACTATTTTTGCATTTATTTTTGTAACCCAAATCAACTAAAGGACTAATATTTACTTCATCACTCACATTTCAGACAGAAAGGTCAGAATGATTTTTATTTTGTCTTAACCTGAAGACTAGAAGAGCAGACCAAGACACACAAAGAGCAATTTCTGCTCATGATAGCTCCCCCAACTTCAAAGCTGTCCAGATGAATAGAACAGCACTACAGAAACTCTCTCTTCCTTGCAGAAACCTATTCAGCCAAGTAAAAACAAAGTGCACTCATGATGAGCTGAATATTTTTCAAAATATTCTAAAACCAAGAGTCTTGGGAACATTTTTTCCCCAAACATACCAAGACTTACTTTATCAATGAAGATGCAGTCTACATTTCATTTTAGTGGTTTATGTCACAAAGCATTGGGATAGCTAAGTCTTTAGGAGTTGCCAGCTTATCATTTTTACCATAACTTACTGAAAAAAATGCCATTGTGGAAGTTTAAATATCTATAGATCCATAGAGAATGTGTATTCCAATGTGCTTCCCCAAAGGTTTTCCTTCAAGATTGACAATCTAAAGTTCTGCTTAGACCTCCTGAAAAATTTCACTGTAATCTACCGGTACAACCTACTCAAATTTGGTATTTTATATATGTCTCCATTCCTCAAACAATGGCTTGAAACAGAATGAATAATAATAAATCTAATGCTTATCTGTGAAAAGTATTTTATATATGCCCTTTGGTATTTTACATATGTCTCCATTCCTCAAACAATTGCTTGAAACAGAATGAATAATAATAAATCCAATGCTTATCTGTGACAAGTACAGTCATCAAAATATAAAATTTTAATAATCACATAAAACTTTGTATTGTAAAATACATATTAAATGTTTAGGCTAGTTATAATCAAAAGCATCATGAGATTTTTTTGTGCTTTATGTGAATAAAATATTCTTCAGCTTTTTTGACAAAATTATACAAAGTTGATTTTCCAAGACTGCAAGTTATTCCATAAGGTCATTGATTTCCACTCATGAATACAGAGCTCACTTAGTTATTTTAAAAGCAGTGCTACCATTACTTAATATTTTACATGCTAAGCGATTATTAGTGAAAAAAATGATATGTGAAAAAATATACTTATACAGTGGTTTTTTTTGTTTTGTGTTTTTGTTTTTTTTAACTTCAATGGAAATTGTGTCAACAAATTTGCTGGCTTTTCTTATAGGCACAGGAAAATAAAATAAGCCAAATTGTTAACTTTAATGTGGAAGAACACCATGATTTTCCTGCAGTTACTTGATGAAATGATCATCCCAAGCAGGTAACTTGACACCTAATCTCCTCTCAGCCAGATCAGAATGGAAGTGGGGCCTCTGTTCATTTTCGAGTCTCGGAGTATGATTCCCAACACTTGCTGGCCTTTCACTGAGCCACCCGTGCCTTCCTGAGGTACATCACAAATTCTAGACTGTCCTGCCTGTTTCCTCAAAGCCTCTCACTTGGAACCCCTTTGTTTCAAGCCGAGACCATCACTTGGGTTCACTGGCATAGGTCTGACAATATAGGTTGGTAAGAGATCCAGTATGCAAAATTCAGGCTGGCGTGACTTAAACTCAATGTTACCACTTACATCCTTTGGGGTAAGTTACCCACACTCTGTGGCTCAGTTTATTCACCCTTAAAATGAAATGAAAGGTTTGCCTAGCAGTGTTGTTGTGAAGACTTACAGAGATCAGACTCAAAAATACCTGCAGAGTCCCTGCATCAGAATAATAAGTATTTCTTGCACATCTACCACCCGGTACTTAAGGTGTTCTAAAAGGTCAACCAGATCAAAGCCACAGAGCTAGTAATTCCTGTTATACTACCTTGATGCTTAATGATTTGTCAAAAATACACTAATTATTAGAGTTATTAATATATTATGATATTGATAATTAATAACTTAATAGGTTACCTTTCTCCAGTAAGGTTTGGATTTAACAAAGGGGTGACTAATGGTTAAAACATCTATTCCAGTCCTTTTGGTTTATGATTGATCTTACCTATTGTGACTCCATATCCAGTATAACTTCACCTTTCAATATTTAACAAAGATTTCTCAACTTGGTTAGGCCAGAATTTTGTAAAACATCAATGACCATTTCAATATTTCTTTTTTAGTTAAAGAGTTTGTTTTATGACATTCACTCATAAGCTCTATCCCACCAAACTAGAATATTAATCTATTTCTTCATCAAACCAACACACATGTATCGTGTATTTACAGTGGACAACGCTCTGTGCTAAAAAGCTGATGACATAGAGATACAAAGATGACTAGGGCATAAATTTTACTGCAGAGAAAGTCCTGACTCAGAAATAGAAATTCTCATTTATATAGCTGTTATACACTCCAATTTATGGTCTAAGAACCAAAAACAGAGAGGGATGATTTTACCTTGGGGACAAGAGGCAGGTCAACGTGGTACAAAGGAGTTTACCTTTAACCAGGCCTGGGAAGCAAAGCCAACATCGCCGTATGTGGAGGCTTTCTGATTTAGAAAGCGTGCTCGCTCGTTCGCTCTCTCTCTCCCTCTCTCTCTCTCACACACACACACACCAATTTCCTTACAAACGTATCTGATAGTGTATCTTTCCATACTTCCATGATGAACCACATCTCCCCTTGTAGAGCACTGATCACATTTAAGGACTATGATTTATACCTGAGCATGTCCTGACTAGCCCAGAAATAACCCAAGTACTGGAAAGCTCCATCCCAGAAAACCCAGGTCCACACAGACCCCAAGCCGTTCCTACAGCATCTGGCAGTATATAAGGAGTCTTGTTTCTACCCATGGGATTGTAAAAAAGATCTTCCCAACTTACAGACCCACCTCAACCCCATGCTACAGCACCCAAATGAGTTCGATCTTTGCAAATGAAGCAACTGTGAGGTTGTTATTTCCTTTCTTCTGCCTTTCTCCCTGCCAGCATCTACCAAAATTCTTGACACATTATAGGTAATTGACAACTGCTGGCAGAATAACACTTACCTGTAAAATAATTTAGAAGAACTGAATTCATATTTTTAGGGGAACATTTATTCTTTCAAACAATTATTAAATATTTAGGGCCTGACTTTGTGCTGAATGGTAACATACAAGGATCAAGAAGCTACCGCCTCTAACAATGGAGTACAAGATTACGGTCTCCTGCACAAAGGGACATAATTAGGTCATTACAAATTAAACAGATAGATGCCAGACAGACCAACACAAGGATACAAAGATACCAGAACGAACTAAGATACCAGAACGAACTACGGCTTGATAGCGATAGCTACGTACTGATAAGGGAAAAGCGCACTTCATGCTAAAGGCAACTTTGTATCACAACCTTGCGCTATTCTATCCTGGCTTAATTGGAACCCTTGGATTCTAAGAAATAAAAACACTGGTCATGGCAGGGAGTCAAACGCTGGTCCACTCTGAGGCCAAAATGGAATAAGAATGGGAAGGGGAGGAAGAGATACTCGATGGGTGAAGATATTCTGGAAAAAATAAATATCAAAAAGATGCCTCTCGAAAAGAGTCTAATGAACTTTCAGTGAACTTCCTTCTTATGTTACCCAGAAATTATCTGCTGCCTGAAGAAAAAGAGCAGCTAATCAGCGAGGCATTTAGAGGCCCTTCATTGCAGGGCTGCACCAGGCAGACGGGGAATAGCAGCATGATCTGCCCTTTCCTTCAACTCCAGCCAGGCAAAGTCGGGTGGGAGGGTTGTATTTCCCATTTTACCCAAGCCTTGGAATAAAGAGAAACTGTCACTACTTCATTAAATCATCAGCTATTCAATGGACAAAGAATGTAGAATCTGAAAAAATACAACTGTTTGCAGGTGTCTCTTCATTTTCCACACCTGACAAAAAGCAAGTGAAAATTATAAGAGCACATGATAGGTACGACTGCAAAATCAGAGCTCCCCTGGGAGTCTTTTTGGTTCATATCGTCTCTCCAGAGCTTCACTGATTGTTGCAATAGCTCATAATTAGCATCACTATTAATAATCACAAATGACAAAGCAGCTATCATTGAATACCTACAAATGTCAATATCAAGTGCCTACTATGTGCCAAGCATTTTACACATATTTTTTTGACCCCTTTTTCAAAACTCTGTAAATTTCACATACTTCTTTTGTATATTGGGAGAGAAGGGGTCTCAAAGGACTTCAGCAACTTTTCCAACAGGTCATACAATTCAGGGTTCTATCCAGGTTTGCCTGACTCTGTAGCCACCTGCTGATACGAGGCTTTTTTTTTTCATTATAAGTTATCAAATTACGTCACTCTGATTTTTTTCATACGTCAACGAAACGTTCCAGAAATACCCAGTGCACATGCGACAGTAACATTCGCTGCGTGTCGGGCAGGCGGGGGGTGGCGTTTTCACACCCAGCAGGTGCGGCGCGCACCGTCTCGGGGGTGGACACGCCAGAAGTTCTCACCCGGGTGGGGCAAAGGCAATATACGTAACTTAAACAATTAGACCCCCATAATACGCTAAAATAAAAAATAATAACAAAAAAAGCCAAAGAAAGAAAGAAAGAAACATCCACAAGACAGGTGGAAACAGAGGCCGGTGCCCGGCCTCGGGGCTCCGGTCTAACGCACAGAACCGCGCCGTCCCTCCCCGCCCAGACGCTCCTCCCCGGGCCCGCGCGAAGCGGCCGTGGGAGATGACGGCGAGGCCGCCGGCACGAGCCGGCAGGCCCGGAGGCGGGGCCACGAGGAGGGCACCCCGAATTCCCACGGCCCGCTTACTCACTTTCGTGAGGCGTCTCCTCGAAGTAGCTTCAGATGTTCCCTCACGAATCTCCCCAGAACTCTGCAGCGTCCCTCTCACAGCCCCGGCTTGTTTCCCGCCTTTTCTTTTAATGGCGACCACACGCCGGTCAGCGTGCGCATGCGTGGGAGGGGCTGCCGGGCGCGGCCGGGGGCCGGGCGGGGAGGGTGACCACCCGGTAACGGGGTGGGCTTGGCTGCGGCTCCCCCAGGGGCGTCTGGTCCCCAGGGCACAGCGGGAGGCGGGCCGCGGAGACGGCTGCGGCTGCCGCCACTGGCTGGTTTATTGCTAAGTGGGGCGCGGCCGTGGGGGCGGGCTTACAGCATTCTCAGGTGATAGCCAACACCTGCCGAGGGCGTCGGGGGAGCCTCGAGGGAGGAGACAGACGGCGTGGCCATGAGGGAAGATGAGAACTGTCTGGGTAGAGAGGGAGGGGGCTTCCCCAGGAAGAGGGAACAGCGCGAGCGAAAGCCACGCCTTTGTGGAAATGATCGGTGGCCTGCCCGTAGCTAAAATTATTACCCGTCCGTGTTTAGTGAGCATGTAGTCGAATGTATCTGCCGAGTTGCTTTAAATGCATTTCCTCATTTGTTCCTCCTAACACAACTCTCAGGTAGATGCCACAACGATCTGCATTTAATCGACAAGGAATGAAAGCAGAGGGAGATTGCTGATTGACCACACAGCTGTCAAGTGGGCCCAGCTGACCCAGGCCTCCGTCCCGGGGCAAGCGAGCTCGTCCTCCGCCCTCAGCGGCGGCGTGTCTGCGAGGGCGCGGGTGGGGCGGACCCCGTGCTCCCGCTTGCCGAGTTTGGTGCCTTTGCTCCAGAAAGCTCTAGCCTGACTTCAACGAGGAAATTCCTGGCCCGTCTTGGTCACTATATATGGTTAAAAATGATCGAGCAATGGTCATTGCCTCAATAGGTTACATAGAACATCTTTTTTTTTATTGTTATTTTTAAATTTCAGAATATTATGGGGGTACAAATGTTTTGGTTACATAAATCGCCCTTTCACAACCCAAGCCAGAGCTACAAGCTTGCCCATCCCCCAGTGTGCTAAGCACCCATAAGTTGTGAATTTACCCATCCCATCCCCACGCCCCCCGACACCTGCCCAGCACCCAGTGAATATTTCTTCCATGCGTGCACCTAAGTGTTGATCAGTTAATACCAATTTGATGGCGAGTACATGCGGTGCTTGCTTTTCCATTCTTGAGATACCTCACTTGGAAGAATGAGCTCCAGCTCCATGCAGGATAATAAGCAAGAGCTGCTAGTTCACCGTTTAACACAGAACACTGTGTGTGGAAAGTGTATGCTACATTCCAGTCCTCACTGGGTTTAAATCTGCATGTGAGTTTCCACGTGTTCCTCACTGTGGGAGTAGACTGGATGCCCACTCCATGAAGCTGTCTACAGTAGATAAATTATTGTGATGCACTAATTGTTCTATTCCACGTGGAGCACAAGATTATCAAAAGGAAGGACTCTGTGTGCTTACTATTTATCTTTGGGGAAGAGTGGACGCTTCTACGTGGTGTCTCGCTTGCACAGCAATTGCTTAATCAATATCTAGTGGACGGAAGGTGTATTTTCCTACATATTTAAAGAAACTCTCGGTGTACACTGGTTATCTTAGGATATGACCCCAGGGAAGGACAGACCAGATTTCTAAAACGAAAGTTTGGACGTTGGCTCTGTGACCTAGCTCGTACCCCCGTGAAGGGTGCGCATACAAACAGTTAAGTGCTGCTTACACTGGTGCTCAGCATTTAAATGACACTTAAAAGCGTTCATTGACATAGGTCGCCTCTCCATTCCACAGTGGCCACTGCTACTCTTCGCTTCCTTGGCGTTCAGCTTAGTGAAGTCATCTGCCCGGATTTTTAGAAAAACAATAGATCCGGGATGCAATTTCACACTTTACCAGTAGGTGCCGCCATCAACCACACGATTTTAAAATTTGGCTCCTAGAGATGTTTAAATCAATTCCTTTTGTTTCTTGTTTATGCAAATGGATACAAATAATGTCTAATTTTATAAATCTATGCTTCTTATAGATAAAACAGGGATGTGTTCCTAGGTCAGGTCCAAACCTATAATTTGAAAGGATCATACATATTTGAATCTATTAGAAGAAAAAAATGGTTAGAAGGTAGGAAGTCTAGAGTCTACTGAGCAGCATGTGCTCCACACCTGACACGTTGGGGTTAGAAAGACGAGAATTTGGCTCGGTGGTAAGAATCCATTATCTGTGGGAAGAGACAAGTGAAAAGAGATACAAGCAATGTAGGTCCTAACAATACTGTGAAAAAACACAGGGAATTGAGCAGGCAAATCCCTGTGGGTTCACGGCAATCTTTATTTAAGAAGTGAAGTTTGAGCTACGTACAAAGGAGCAACAGGTGAAGAAGATAAGGATGGGCATTCTGAGAACAAGCAAAATCAGAAAGGAAGAACAAAGCCATCTGAGTTCCAGCAAAAGTTAGAGCATTGTGGCCCAGGGGGAGAGAATGGCACAGGAAGTAGCTGATGTTGTGAAAGAGGAAAAAATAGTATTGGTGGAACAAATGATGACATTTCTTACATGACAAAGACATTTGGACATTGCCCTGTAGATATTAGGAACCTTGGGGTCATTTATTTTTAAGAAGATAACTCTAGAAGGAGCGTGCAGGATGCACACAAGAAGATAGAAATTCAAGTCAAGGACAATTGACAGGCACTTAGTGTGAGAGAAGATAAAGGATTGAATTCTAGCAGTGACTGGGGGACAGGAAGGAGAAGCTATAATTGAAATATATTTGTGGGTTAGGTTTCCCGAGAGTGAACACAGGTTGAGCCTGAGGGGGGCTAATGCAGAGAGCTAATAGTCTGGGAAGATTCCGAGATTGGTAATGTAGGAGGCTGAGCACAGGAGCTCACCATTAGCTAAAATTTTCAAAAAAGAGTTAAAACCAGTTGTTTTGGAAGTAAAGGGTGGCGTAGTGGATCCAGCCTTATGTATGTTGAATTTGAGATACCTATGAAACATTTAGGTACACACATCAAGTTGTAAATTTAAGAGTGGTTAAGCTAGGAGATAGAGATCTTGGAATTATCCTAACACAAATTTTATGATCTGTATTTTATACCTAAGTAACTTGATTTGCTAAGATGATGAAATATTAATAAACATAGATGAGTTTACATATAACAGTTAAAGCACTATTTTCTTTCATTTGCCAAAGTGAATTTCCTTTGCTTTTGGTCAGTTTATTTTAGGTCAACATTTATCAAATACCTCCCAGGTGGCAGACACTGTTCTAAGCATTGTAGCTGCAAAAATGAGTGGTTGTCAACAGCCTCATAGCTCATGGAGGACACAGACATGCAAACATAAGCCAGTGCACACTGCAGCCGTCACTAAGTGCTGGTCGATTTAAATGCTGCATCTTTTTCTCTTTTTGGAAATTTTCATAACGAATTACAAGTATCAAGGAGGGAAGTCTAAATTATTTGCTGAGTCTTCATCAAGTGCCTTCTGGGTGTAAAGTATCCTACTGGATTCCAAGTAGGGTGTGAAAAATAAATAGAGATGGTTCTTGCCTTCAAATGAGTTTATAGTTTAGAATGTTGGATATACACAAGCAATGCAAGAAAAGATCAACTATCAGAGTTTCAGCTACCTAATTTTAAATATAGGTATTATAAGGCTACTTTAAGTGTGGGATTATTTAAATTGTTAATTGTGAATTGATTCAGGCATTCATTTACCTTGAGGTATTAGATAGGTTAATTAACTACCATGACTCATTTTTCAAATTATAACATGAAGACTAATTTCCCTTACCTTCTGCCTCTAAGATGTTAATTAATATACTTTAGCACTGCACCATTTCCATATCTTAGGAACATTTATACGTGGAACAGTGCCGAATCTTGGTGACTGACACTACTTGGCTCAGCTGGGATTGTTATCACAACCTAGTGGGAGAGATTTGTCCAAATTTTCCTCAAGTGCTATTCCACAGGACTAGTGCTCTTGAATGAGGCAGACAGGTAGCATGAATCATGCATATGCTAATTGTAATAAATAATGAAAATATTTAGACACAGTGAGGTTTGAACTTGAACTTTATGAATAAATTTTGATTAGTATGCAGTACAAGCTGTATACTCTGCTTTTGTTCTTACTCTTAAAAGGCAGTCATTACTTAATGATGCTTTGAAATTTTACAGCTGTTTGCTCATCTCTCTACTTCTACTTTTCTGTCTTGGAGCAAAGAAGTCTCACAGCCCTGGCCTCTAAATATCACCATGTCTAGCTTCATGGGAACCTTGATTCATATGTGGAAACACTGATATAGACGTCCCTGTGTTAGTTTCATCTGCGTGACAAGAGGTGCCATCTACAGCTGAAACGAACCCAATGCTGAGGACCATCTCTGAGCACAGATGCTGCTGCCTAGAGCTCAACTATACAATAACCCTGCCTCAGTGAGTGTTGAAAGAAAACTCTCTGTAGCAAGAATGGCTTCTTTTTTCTACTGAGACTATCCTTGCATGGCTATCCCTGCATTTTCAACAAGAAATGAAGTAGAGTTTACGGAGAGTTTGGAAAAGATCGTTCAGGAGACAGGGCTCTGGGATATAAAGAAGTGTTATTTGATGGGGGCATCAATAAGCTATCTCTTTTCCAATAGATCCAAATATGTTATATCTAAACTGAAAAGACAGAGACAGAAACAATCTCGAAGATGTTCCATGAGGCGTTGACTATGAAGGCAGCAGCTCTGTCCTCTCTCTTCTATCTGAGCCCAGGAGCCAACTACAGGGAAGGCAGGATGAGTGGGGTGACAGCGACAGGGTATAGTGGCTTCCCTGGTAATGACAATTAGAATAAATGAAAATGAAGGCAGGGTGGTTTTAAAGCAAGGGAAAATGAAGCTTTGTACACCTTTTAAAAAGTTTGCTTGCATGCAGTGTTTCCCCCCTTTCTTCAGTCCTTTAAGATCTATCTCTTCAGGGGTTCTTTTTGGGTTTTCACTGTACAGGCAAGGTCGAAGTGTCAGGGTATGCTAGTCACCGTGCTAAGATAATTGTTCCGGGAAATGAAATCAAAAGACCATGCAATCAAGTATTGAAGGTAGTACAATAAATAGAAGATTGCAACCTAGTATAGGTTCTGTGATAATTAAGCATAGCTCACACTAAGGAAAAGGGAAGGAGGAAAGCCTCGTGATGTAGGTACTTCAGACTAACGAGGTCGCTGTGTCTCATCACTTCACCTCGATGGGGCAAATCACTCTACGCCACTTTGTCTGTGCTCTGGCAGGGGTGCATGCCGAGAGCGTACCCAAACAATCAGTCTGTGTTTGGCAGACTGAAACATGCTATGGTGAAACTGCTCGTGCTGTAAATCTACTGCAGATGGGGCTGGAAGGAGAAGCATTAATAAGAGAACTTTATTCTCAGAGGAGACTTCCTCATGCTTCCTTCTGTGGCCGCCCCGGCTCCAATGAAGACTAGAAAAGCTGCCTGCTTCCATGAAACATTCCCTTTGTCCCTCCAGGAACGCCACTTCCTGTGGATCCAGCCTACTGAACACCACCTGAATCTTACTAAAGCAGTTCACTATCTCCCATATTCTATGGTAGTTTAGGTACATGTTTTATCTCCTCTTCCAGAATATAATATTCTGATTTTCACAGTGTCTACAACAATGCTTTGAGCTTGCAGGTAAAATGTCTCCAGTAAGTATCCCCTGAATGAACAAACTGATTACATATGAAGTATTATCATGGGACGCATTGGAGAGGAGATCCTTGTATTTGGAGCCAAATGACTCCCACTCCAGTGAGCTGTTTTCTGGGTGCACAAAGGGGAAATTCAAAAGCTAAAGCAGAGAAAGCTGTTCTTGAAACATGCACTTATCCCGAGCGGGCAGGAAGAACGAGACCGCGGTGCATTGGAGAAAGGTGATCTTAACCTGTTGAATGTGGTCACTGCCTGCATGCTAAATGCTTCAGCTTTCTATCCATTAGGGATAAAATTAGTCCACGCAATGTTTATCTAACATATGGCCTTTGTTTTGGTTTCCAAATTATATATTTTTTCAATCAACTATGAATCAATTTCTACTATATGTGGCACTGGGAAAAAAAAGACATTAATTGTTGGCACCTGTTAATTTCAAGTAGTACCCTCAGGTTATATTTCCTACTAAAACTAACATTTTTGGACTCAGTGTTTGTTTACCTAAACATCCCCAAGCATCAGATAGGCCTTTGATTGAATTATTTTTTGCAGAAAAAAATCAGTGGGAAGGACTTGTGCACTTCCCAAAGGAAATTAACAGACTGAATATGGATGTCGAAGCTTTCACCCACTCCTTTTATTTTCGATTCTTATTTACTCAGCATAATGCCATCTTTTTGCTCATAATAGCCTCAATCAACACTCTTTGCTGCTTCAAGGTCAGGACTGCCTGCTGAGACTGCTTGCAATTCAATAACAAGCCATAAGGGGGGTGCACAAAATCAAATGGACACAGATTGCTTTTTCTGTATCTCCATTTAATAAGCATCCCTTCTAAACAAGCCACGCAAAAGTATCTTTTTTAGGACCCCAAAGAAATAGAATTTACTCATTATTATCCTAGATGCTAAAGAACCGATCATAATGATAATAATTATTATTTAAAAAAGAATCTCAGTGATAGCCTAATCAATCACCAAGGCGAATTCACTAACAAAAGTTTTCTGATCTATCAGTCAATTCAGACCAACCTTTAAAACTGTAATATACGAGGAGATATGCCAGTATCTCATCTACTTAACAGGATACAACAATAAGAAAGAGTTAGGTTTTATTTAACTTTGCGTATCCCAAAGAGACATGAGTCGACTTGGCAAATTGTGAATCAGACCTATGATCAGACTTAGAATCAGACCTATGTGATTTAAAAAATATTTTTACATAATATTTAACATTTCCATGCATATTTATAAATTAAAGTCTAAATATAATGTAAATGCTATCTATATATATATTTAATCTTCCTGGATATATACATCTGAGTCCTTATTCTCCCTCAGGTGGCATTATTAATATATAAAATTATCACCAACAATAATCACTTCTTCTGAGAAGTCAAGTATAACAAGTCATCACATAAGTACTTCTTGGCTACATATTTTGGTACTTCTACCTGTAAGTATTGCATTTGATAAAGATATAACAAAATCATCAAATTTTTTAGATGTAAAATAAGAATACCAATAAATGTGCTGGTTGCTTTGTTAATGTAGACATCAGCTAGCTGGGGGATATATATCCACATCCACACACACCATACACATTATTATCATGCTTACATTTTATATCCATTGCTTTCATAGAGAACAGAAATCAACTGTCGTATTCATGTGCAATCAGCAAAAATTTTGAATGATGTGTAATTTTGAGCTAATGTTCTCATCATCTATGTATTTTGGCCACTGTTCAACTTTGGCAGCCAGTAGTTTCATGGATTTTCTATAATCCACTAGTATTTATTGGGTTCCTCCTATGTGCCAGACACTTAAGTTAGAAGTTTTGGATTCAAAGTTGAGAAAGCACAGTTCCCACTTTACATTCAAGTTAGAGAGAGAGAAGTCAATAAAATGTGTTACATTTGGACAAGCTTAGGATGGATTAATATGCTGTGTGCCCAAGGAGCACAGAGGAGGAGCACTTACCTGGTGTCAGGGACAAACTAGAATTAAATAATGTCCCAAGGGAGGATTTAGTGGAAGACACATTATTTAAATAATATTCCTAGCTGAGTTTTTCCCACTACATGAGGATTTTATCAACCACCTTGGTGAACTAAAATGACAAGGTCACAGCTAGCATTTGAACTTGACCTCTTTTGCATCCGTGTACAAACTGATAGAAAATCTGCAATGAGTTTGCTTAGTCGGAACATAACATTCCACAGCCACCTTGTCATTTCTGTTTTTCCAGAATGAGCAATGTTGCCAATCACTCTTGTGCTACCTCCAAAACCAAAGACTTGCGGGAGTTGGAACTTGCACATGGCCTTTGAGTAACTTCCCTATTTCTTTTTCCTCTTCTACATACTGTTCTGTGTGAAAACTAGCAGATGCGCTTAAGTACCAACACATACTCAGGGTCTTCTCTTTTTTTGGACCTATGCAAGAAACATAGCTCCTACTTTCAAATTTGGAAAAAAGTGAAGTAAGATCGTTAACTTTCCATTCCCTTTCAAACCTTACTTCTTGCCTTACTATTTGCAGGGAGTAAGGAGCGTTCGGGCATCTGGGTTTACAGGTGGGTGCTCTTGTCTGGTGGGCTGACATGGTTGGTTCCCTAAAGCCACCTGGGACTCTAACACCTCTAACCCATGCCCTGCGGGAGGCTCAGGTTTTAGCAACTACCCTGATGACTTGAAATTTTAATAGCTAGATATGAAAACATGGACTTTGCATCTGGCACTTTAAGTTTCTCCTTTCATGAACTTGGTCCCATTTTCAATTGAAATCTGGTTCTGGTTTTGAACTCTGTTTCCAGGGTGGAGGATATCTCGTCTTTTAATTTAGTTAGAAAGTAAATGAGAGAGCGATTGTGTTTGCAAAGCAATATCCGGCATACACAGAGACACATACCAGTTTTTTCTGTAAATATATTTGAAATAGATTAATGCATGACAGAATAATGCTAAACTTTACTAACGAAGAAAAAGCATGTGCTTCTAAAAGAGGCTATTCATGGGGAGAAAAATTACATAGTGATTTTTTTCAAGATCCATATTAATTATATTCCCTAGTGATTTGTCAGTGGAAGAAGCAATATTTGTTTAAAAATAGCATTTTTGTCCCGATAATTGGCTAACTTAGCCAAAACAAGGCACCACTCTGTGCTTGTAGACCAAGCCTTGATTCTACCAGAGAGCTTATACTTACTACTTTATTTCTGAATGCCACTCTTTCCTAAGTCTCTCTCTTTTTATATGCAAATCTAAGGTCCCTGCCTATATAAAATTAATTAATGCTTAAACTAATAATGGGTTTGAGCATGCACCATATCCTTAGCACTTTCAGAATCTCAAAGAGAATTCTAAAAGAATTAATTGGCATAAGCAATTTCTGACAACAGATCTTGAATACTTAAATCCTAAAGAATGACTCTAACGTCACATTTTTAAAACAGTAAAGTAAAAAATCATCTTTATTGTTTTAATACATTTTTAAAAGTTTAGAACAGTTTTGCATTTTGGAACAATTGTGCAGAAGAGTACACAGACTTCCAACGTACCTCATACCCAACTACCCCTACTATTAATGTCTTAAACTAGTAGTATACATTTGTCATGATTAACGGACCAGTATTGATACATTTTATTAACGACAGTCCATACTTTATTCAGATATTCTTAGTTTTCACCCGATGTCCTTTGCGTGTTCCAGGATGTTGCATGACATTTAGTCATGGTGTCTCCTTTGGCTCCTCTTTTTTTTCATGATCATCCTGGACAGTGTGAGGCATACTGGCCAGGTCTTTTGTTTAATGCCCCTCTACTGGGATTTTTTTTAGCAGCTTGAGGTATAAGTCATATGCAGTTTACCCAAAGCATAAATGTCTGTGGTTTTAGTATATTTCCAGGTATGTGCAACCATCACCACAACCAATTTTAAATGTCCTCATCACCTCTAAAAGAAACCCCGTACTCATTAGATTCTCACCCCTAACCCCTCAGGGCCACCCACCCCCACCCTCCAGGCCCTAAGCTGCCACTAATCGTCTTTCTGTCCCTGTGGATTTCCCTCTTCTCCACATTGCACATGGATGGAGTCATATATGTGGTGTTATTTTGTGACCGGCTTATTTTGCTTATCATATTTTCAAGGTTCATCCATGCTGGAGCATGTATTAGCACTTCTTTCCTTGTTACCACTGAATAATATTCCTTTGCATGGATAGGACACATTTTGTTTGTTCCTTTTATCTCTTGATGGACTATTGGGTTGTCTCCACTGTTTGGCTATTTTAAATAATGTTTCTGTAAACATTTAAGGACATGTTTGTGTGAGGATACAGTAATGTGCGCATAAAGACCTTTCTGTCAAAGATGGGCCATATATACAAAGGTGGTTGGTCCTATAAGATTATAATGGAGCTAAAAGATTCTTATTGTCTGATGACATGTGAGCCATAGTAACATCCTAGCCCAAGACGTTACTGATGTGTTTCTGGTGATGGTGATGTAAACAAACCCACTGCACTGCCAGTCACATAAAAGTCTGACACGTAACAATTATGTATGGTGCATTATACTTGGTAATGTTGATAAATGGACAAGTTATTGGTTTATGTATTTATTGTACTATACTTTTCATCATAATTTTAGAGTGTATTCCTTCTACTTATTCCAAAAAAAAAAAATTAACTGTGAAACAGCCCCAGGCAGGTTCTCCAGGACGTATCCAGAAGGCAGAAGAAGGCATTGTTGTCACAGGAGATGATGACTCCGTGCGTGTTACTGCCCCTGAAGACCTTCCAGTGGGCAAGATGTGGAGGTGAAGACAGTGATATTGGTGATCCTGACCCTGTGTAGGCCTAAGCTAATTTCTGTGTTTGCATCTTACTTTTTAACAAAAAATTTTGAAAGTAAAAAAAAATAAAATAAATAAAAGTTTTAAATAGAAAGTAAGTTTATACAATAATATCGAGAAGGAAAATATTTTGTACAACTGTAGAATGTGTTTGTGTTTTAAGCTAAGTGCTATTACAAAAGTCAAATTTTTAAAAAAAAATTGAAAAGTTTATAAAGTAAAAAAGTCACAATAAGCTAAGGTTAATTTATTATTGAAGAAAGAATTTTTTTAAAATAAATTTAGTGTACCCTAAGCATACAGTATTTCTAAAGTCTACAGTGGTGCACAGTAATGTCCTAGGCTTTCACTCACCACTCACTCACTGACTCGCTCAGAGCAACTTCCAGTCCTGCAAGCTCCATTCGTACTACACTGGTACTCTGAAAGGCATATTTAAATATTACCTAACAACTACACGTATTTATATGTGTATTATAAAGTTATTTATGTAATTCCTGAGGATCTTTCTAAATCATCTGGTATTATGGAAATCCATTCTTTTTTAACCACTGCATAATATTCTATGGTGTGGAAATACTCATTATTTTTATTTTTGGTGTATTGATATTTTAAAATTCAAAATTCCTTAGCACTTTACCCAACCCATCTAATTCTTGTTTTATTTTGACGACATGCACTGAAATGATTCTCACATATAATGATGAGTCTCTTATTTAGAAAATTAAAATGTTTACAGTTTCACAAACTTCTGGTTTAGTGATCTTAAGAAATAATACATACTGCCCCTGTTTTGAATAAAATCTCATTAATAATCTTGTAATTTACTGCATTAAGTCAGTGGCTGAAATCAGTGACTTCATTTTCTCTATGCCTTTAACAGATGACTTTGATTAATTAATAAATACACAACTTTGATATTTTTTCCCCACTTTAAAAATGATACAACTTATCAGAGGATCATTTGGGGAAGAATATTGCTCATTTCCCCCAATATTTTACCATAACCCAATATTTCCCTATAATTTTACCATTATTGCATATGACTTTTAAGTTTCTATGTTTTATGTAGATGTAAGAACAGTGCACTTCAATTTTGCATTCTTCCTTTTACACTGCATGGGGGAGGGGAGAGACTTCTCATCAACCATTGTTGTTCTAATGCAAAATTTATGTACATTACCTTAACGTAAAAGAGAAAAGCTCTACTCTAATCAAAAATAGAAAATCTATCTATTAGTTGCCTAGTTTTTAAAAGGCCCTACTTTAAAAATTATTCTTCATTGTTGTGCATTTGAGGAAATATTTTTTCCATTTAATTTTAACTAAATTTAATCATGGGTTTGAAAGAAAATCATTGAAGAGCTCTAATCTTCCTGTGTAGATAATTTGAAAATTCTTTTTAAAAATTTATCTCTGTCAGTGTACATTTACACAGGAAATCTTTGAGATGTAACCTAACAGCAACATCTAAATTTAAAAGGCTGGTATTATGTCATATTAAGCCTCTTCATTTTTGACACCTTAATGGTCTATGCCTGTGAGAGCCATCAATAACAGTAATCCAACTGCACTACTAATTCAAAGCGACTAGAATTATGTCATCCTAAACTGCAAAGTTTATGACATCAGTTTAAGAGGGGGATGGCCACCATTTCGTTTAAGATGAAAAGCTTTCTGCAAAAACTCAATTTACCAGGCTTTCTGGAAATTCACATTAAATCTCTTCCCTTTCTTGGTACTTAGTAATACTACAAATATCGTATACATATATATCCAGTATATTGCCTCCTGGAAGGACTTGTTTTCAAGCTGACAAAACAAGACAATAACCACTACTTACTGTCTTTGAAGGGTGCCCTTCTGTGGGGTTCATGTCCCTCATCTTTTCTCTAAGGCAACATTGATGAGAGAAGTTTGTCCAGTTCTTTTGGTTTCTTCCTTCTTTTTTAAAAAGTGCATTTCAATAGCTACCTCATGCTGGGCATGTTTAATCCCCACAAAATGAGTATTGTTAACTCTTTTACATCTAAGTCAATAGAGGCCCAGAGAAGCTCAACTATTTTCCCAATGGCACACAGCTTCTAAGTAACGGAGTCAGAATCTGAACCAAAGTTCAAATGTTAGCTCCAATGCTCTTTTCCCTTTACCATATTTATAAAGAAATAAAAAATAAGACAAAAGTTTTAAAATGAAAAATCATTTTCAAATTCAGTCTTCCAAACTCATTTTCTATTTAATTATTACAAACATAATGTGATGGATGAAAAGCCAAAGATGTATGTTGCAACAATGCAGCATCCTTATGTTTTTGTGATCTGGTTGCTGTAACCTCATCATCAACACAGAACCCTATATTCTGTGACCTTCTCATTCCCTAATGCGGAACATGCTTGAATACCATGCAGATTTCAGTTGCTGGGCTTATTACTGATCATCAATTCTCTGAAAGTTTCAGTTCCTAATTTTATTTTTGCTCAGAATAAACCATCCAGAAAATAATATTTTGCTTGGAATTTAAGAAAATAAAATAACTCTTGGGATATCAACTGGATGCATATTATTAACCTTCATGATTTATTTAACCATCGTTACAGCAGAAAATTTTTGGTGTACTTTTCTAATCATTTACCAGGCCAATAAAGCTGGTAAATTTGGGGGCTGTCAAATACTAGGTAAATTGATGAGCACTCCCTACTCATCAATTTGCTTCCTGAAAATTAATTGCCCCACTGTTTATATCTTGTCACAGAAGAGCATTTGATTAACTTCTTTCCTCTTGACACAGTTGACCAACACTTAATTATTTGAAAGGTGTTACTGAAATGAAGAACCTAAAGGCATCCTATGTAAATAAAGACATTTCAATAAAGTATAGTTATTTACAGGAATCAATTACCTGAGGCCAATACCCTTTCTTTCTTTCTTTCTTTCTTTCTTTCTTTCTTTCTCTGATTTAATTTTTTTTTTTTTTTTTACTTTTGCATAAGCAAATTGCAAGCGATAGTCCCATAGCAGCCGTAATTTAGCTTTTCTCTAGATACTGTGTTTTGTAGCACCTCGCACTTAACTTTATTATGTCGATGTGCAGGCTTGGAAGCAGAACGATGGTGCTCAGGAAGGTCCATGTTGGAATGAATACTGTGATTTGTGTTTTTGTAAATTCTCAAACCAAATGACATACTAGTGATCAATGCACTTTGTTTTTAAGTTGCTCAAAGAGAAGTGTGCTGTGATCAATATAATAAATGCATTCATTTCAGTACACTTGGCAAAACTTAACTGCTGGCATATTCCCAATATTTCATGTCATTACGATATCACACATCAGATATGTTGCTACGGTCACCGAGTAGAGTTCTCTAGCTAAGACTTTACTACCTGTGTGTGTATATATGCATGTTGTGTGTGTGTTCATACACATGCCTTAGACATTTTCATGTGTTTTCTAAATCCTTTACATTTAATTTCCAAAACTGCTAAATGTGTAAACAGCTCTTGCAAGTTACCGCTCCCATTTGATCTCTACTTTGTTTCTTAAACACAGGAGAATAGTAATAAGGACTGCTGAGGACGCTGTTACAAAAACTGCTGTAGTTTCTTTACCTGCAAAATGGGGAAAATAATGGATTAATAGGAAAATAAAATAAATTAATATGTGCAAATTGCTTAGGAAAATACTTGATGCTATTTTGCATAATAATTTTCTTATTCATGTCATGTTAATATTAATCTTAATATTGTCATTATTCCTCTTATTATAAAAATGTCTATCATTTTCATTAACCTATACTGAGCAATGATAAACAAGTGTCCAATGATCTATTTATTTCCAAAGTGAATTGAAAATTCTTACCTAAGAATTAAAACATAATTAATAGTCCATTGTATTGGTTGAAAGTATTGGATGTGGTACCAGTTAGAACTAGATTTGAAACTAGTGACCATCAAATATTAGCTGTGTAAACTTGTACAAATTAAAACAAAAATTCTTGTATTAAAAAAACATACATTGTATCAGTTACTCCCCTGGCAAAGGCAATTGATAATGTACTAATTTCAGATTATGTTTGAGAAGGTTAAATGAGGTAACACTTGCAAGTTTTTTTTTAATTTCAGCATATTATGGGGGTACAGATGTTTAGGTTAAGTATGTTGCCCTTGCCCCCACTCCCAAGTCCGAGTTTCAAGCGTGTCCATCTCTCAGATGGTGCGCATTGCACTCTTTGTGTAACACACTTGCAAATTTTGATACAGGACTGTTACTCATATGTGTGTAGTTATATGTATAGATTGACCTATGTAAATAGAATAGACAATAGATCATACATATATCATTTTTATATTTTGTTATATGTTACTACATACCGTTTCCAAACATTACAATCTATTTTCAGTTGAATTTTAAAAATAAATCATCTCGAATATGTGCCATTTTTATTTAAACAAATATATAGATGTTACCAAATTAGTGATACAGAATAAACGCATTTAGTAATAAGTAGAATAATAATAATTTTACACACCTGCTATAGCTTTAGAACTGTATTTTCTCACAGAAAAGCATATGTACATATATGTTATAATTTAGTGTTCTGCTAATTCCGGTGTATTTTTATAGTTTTATGGAAACAAAGGAATAATTGCGTCTGTAGGGAAAATAGATATCTTTATGTCTCTGTATAATCACTCTAGTTACATAATTTTTAAATAACTGACAAACCTTCACATGCAAAATTAAATATTTGGTAATCACTAAATTTTACATGAAAGCATATATCAGTGACCAGAGTACATAAGTGCAGTCAAAAGTTTAAACCCAGAATAGCTGTATATAGTGTATATATTAATATTTCCTTTCTGCATGATCCTTATGAAAAGTTCCACTGTTGCATTAAATGCTGTAGTTTAGATGATGATCACTCTGGGGGAAAAAAAACAACAAAATATTCTGAAGTTTTTTCTTTTCATTGTTTTATTTCTGCTAATACAGATATTTTAGGAAATTTTCTCCAATTTTTACCTTAAAATGCTTTCCCAATTCATGAAGAAATAAAATGTTCTATGAAATAGAGCAAAAACAAAGAAAACATACCCCACTTACACATCCGTTTCTTTATTTTTGTCTATCCTTTATTATAACTGGTGTTTAATTTATCAGATATTCTCTCTTTTCAATGAAAATAAGTTATTACTGGATTTAGGAATTTCAAAATACAAAGATGATATATTATATGGTCCTAATCTGAAATAGTGTTATACTTCATTAACATGATATTTGAGAACTGAAAATAATGCATAGTATGTGTCAGTTTTTATTGACAATGGTGAATTGTGCAATTCTGTGTACCATAATTGCAGTCTTTAAGATTTTTGGATAAAAATTATATTCAATGTTTTGGGATCTCTTTATTTGTTCATTTGTTTTTAGTTACTCAAATTATGTCCTTGCAAAATGTTTAAACATTTTAGAATTTTATAAAGTGCATAGCAAAAAGTTCATCTCCTAATTTCCTTCTCCTTCCTAATCCCACAACCCTAGGATGAAAACTGGTAAAAACCTTGTAGAGTTTCAAATAGCTAGAAAGAGTGTATTGAATGTTCTTAACACAAAAAAATGATAACTGTTTGAGATGATGGATATGCTAATTACTGTGATCCGATTACTATACATTATATGTATCGAAACATCACTATGTACCCCATGAATATGTACAATTATTATTTTCCAATTAAAAAACTAAATTAAATTTTTAAAAATAAAAATTTTCGAAATTCGGAAATCAAATGATAATATCAATGGAGGAAAAATGTAACCTACCAAATGGGATAAAATATTTGTAAATCATAGATCTGATAAGAGATTAATATCCAGAATATATGAAGAACTCATAAAACTCCACAAGAAAACAAAGAAAAAAAGCAAAATGGGCAAAGGACTTGAATAGAACATATACAAATGGGCAACAAGCTGATGAAAAGACGCTCACCCTCACTAATTACTGGAAAATGCAAATTAAACTTATAATGAGATACCACCTTATACCCATTAGGATGCCTACTATTAAAAAAAAAGAAAGTAAATGTTAGTGAGGATTTGGAGAAATTGGAATCATTGCGCACTGTTGGTGGGAATATAAACTGATAGACCCACTGTGGAAAACAGCATGGTAGTTCCATAAAAAATTAAGTTACCAATTCTGCTTCTCGATTCATACCCAAAAGAACTGAAAACTGGGTCTCAAAGAGATATTTTTATACCTACATTCATAGCATGATCACAATAGCTAAAAGGTGGAAGCAACCCAAGTGTCCATCAAGGGATGAATGGATAAGAAAAATGTGGCATATACATACAATGAACTATTTTCAGCCTGAAAAAGGAAAGACATTCTAATATATGCTGCAATATGGATGAAACTTGAGAACATTCTGTAAATGAAAAACACCAGTCACAAAAAGACAAATGCTGTTATGATTTCACTTATGTGAGGTCCTTAGAATAGTCCAAATCATAGATACAGACATAGTTGGCAGGAGCTCGGGATGGGGGAAATGTGTAGTTATTGTTTAATGGACAGAGAGCTTCAGTTTTAAAAGATGAAAAGAGTTATGGAGATAGACGGTGATGGATGCATAACACTATGAATGTATTTAATACCACAGGAATGTACACACAAAACTGGTTAAAATGGTAAATTTTATGCTATATGTATTTTCCCACAATGAAAAAGCGGGAAAATAGAAGATAAATACACACACATCACGTTGGAAAAGCAGGCAACAATCACATTTCTGTGCATTTCTCTTTATTTCATTTAACAATATAGCTCAGAGACCCTTCAATGGAGACCTCAGTTTTCTCGAAGGATTCTTAGTATTGCATAATTTGAATGCACCCACGCTTTTATAGCCGGTCTTCCTTTTGATGATCATTTCCAGTTTTTCACTGTGACACACAGTGCAGCCAAGAAACCTGCATACATTCATCTCCGTGTGTATGCACCCTAGGTAGACTTCCCTAGAATGCAGGACATGAGGCTCTCAACCTTTCAGTGTTGGTGCTTCATTAGGAGGTCAAATCCCACTGCATCAAGAGTAAGGGAAGAGAGAAATAGTCTAGCAGTAGGGAAAGCAAAGCAAGACGGTGCATGACAAAGCCAGCCTTGCTTCACAGACGGTCTTCTGGCCACGTGAGACGGTTCCAGTTGGGCTGCTCAGAACGTGCCAGCTGAGGAAGAGAAGGGAACGTATTGGCTGGCTCCTTCTGTCTTGAATGAATCGGAGTTTGCCCACAGTTCCTGCTTGTGACACCTGGTCCTTTGGGCTGCAATGGAGGGAGCCAGATATCATGCTCTGGAGAGATGGAGCCTCATCTAAGTCCAAAGTGCTGAGAAGGGCCAGAGGCTCAGTGGGTGACAGAGGGGTTGGCCTGGGTGTCAGAGCTGTGCTAACCCCATGGGGCTGAGGCAGTCAGCACTGCTGCTAGGCAAGCCTGCTACAGCGCCTCTGGCTGGGGCTGTGGGAAGAGACAGCAGCCAGGGCTGGGAGACAGTTGATGCCGAGAGCATCTGGGAGGCAAACACAAAGTGCGGGCTACAACATGAATTAGTATCTCTATAGCATGGTGTCCGAGGAAAGGAACCGTGTGCTCCAGAGCCCTGCATGTGGCAATCCATTGTTTCAGCAAATTCTAAATTTCCGTTCCAATGTACAGGTTGTTTTCTTTCATAGATTTAGATTTTCAGATGCCTCCAGTTATGCATATAGAGATAAATGGCATTTCCAAAGCCCAGTAAGTATTTTCGACCCTGAAAAATTTATCTAACACCATGGGTCTCAGTACAGTGGCATTTCCAGCTGGGACACCAAAAGGAAGAATGCATGTGAACATAACCAGGTTGAACCAATGTCTGTATATCTGTAAGATGAATGGTCTCATCAAGCATCCAGCATCTTGGTGTTTTGTTTCATTTTATTTTTATTATTTTTTGGTAAGGCAAAAATCAGATGGTTTTCATGAGACAGTTAGAAAGCCATACCATTAACATAGATAGAAAACAACTCTTCTTTAGAAACTTAATACTGAAATCAAATATTAATGAATCTACCAAAAATCTCAAAGACCAGTTCAATGCATAATTTGAGCAGTTTGTATTATTGTGTGGGAGCTTATTTTCCCTCTTTTGAAACCCTACCGTTGGATTGTACATGTTTTGAAAAACTTTCCCACAGCATCAGAGGAAAAAGAGAGTCTGTGTTTGCCGGTAGGTCTACATTTGGCCATTGCTGACTTATGACATAGCATATAATTACAATTTATAGTTCCTTTTATGTGATCAAATATTATGCATTAAATTTTTTCTACTCTTACGATACAGGTTGAAATCTGAACACTTACTGGATATTGGATGACGTTACTGAGTAATATCAGGGTATTACTGGTAAACGTTTCATGTGATAACTGAATTTTAAGGTGTATTTTATTTCCAGCTTTACTGAAGTACAATTGAGAAATAAAAATTGAATTTTTGTAATTGTATTTTATAATGTGCACAATGTGATGTTTTGATATATATACACATCGTGGAATGGTTCTGACAATCAAGCTATTGATTGTACAACATCTCAATCCATGAAATGATGTGTTGGCTATGATTTGCTTAAAAATGAAATGATATGGCAAAAATGGATAATCAAGATTTAGTAACTGTAGTTGAGTGGTGGGTATTGTGTATAGGTTTGAAATTCACTGAGTTCACAACTAATCCAAAAATACCTTTCTTCATCCGCATTTGTAGATCTATTCCAAACAGTGTTGAAGGTGTCTGTGGTGTGTATGGACACACACATGTAGCATGATGAGGGAAGAGTGGTTATAGGACATTCAGCAGGAAATAAAAAAAAAAAACAAACACGAGCATTGATGTCATAGAATTTTTGCTTCTTCAGAAAAATTTTGAGAAAAAGAATTTGACTTCTTGAGGATGTCCTTAGTGGGGCTGGAAATGGTTGAACTTTTATGTACTATCTTAGCAGCATCTAAGAACATATTGTACCTCAAATTGCTGACAAGAAACAATTCAACTTTTTTCAAGGCTAAAACCTCTTATTAAGCAAACAATAATCTCATTCATTCATCCTTTCATCTTTCCATCCATCCATTCAACAAACACTGATTGACAATAGAGTGAAGAACTAATGAAATTAAATCAATGTTTGAGTCCCTGACTTCAAGGAGCTCACAATCTAGAAAAATACGGAGTGCCTATTTCATAGACAGTAGAATGTGTTGGGAGCTGGACTCACCACAGAAGGGTGTTTTCTATAAATGGTTTAATATTTTACTCCATATAAGGGTTTTAGATGAAGAATTTTTGGAACTACCTTGCCTTTCAGAAAAGGAACCAAGAAGGAAGGAAAAAAAGAAGGAAGAATAGAAGGAGAAAAAGAAGAAATGAGCTATGTCAAGGGATGAATGTGCAATCTTATTTGGGGTACATAACCACTATGAGTGTTGGAATTTTATGATCGATCTATCATATGTGTGTGTGTACATGTATATATATATATATATAAAATCTTTGTATTTAAACTCTAATAAAGGCATGCACTGCATGAGGCCTTTGTCTCTTGTTTTCCACAACTCAGTTATTAATGGAAATATTTATCATTTTCCAAATTGCCTTAAACTTACATACAATGGCAGACCATGAACATTTGTGATCTGTAGCACTAAGACAGCCACAGTTTTAATTGGCCATGGTTTTGATGAAAGAATGTAATCTACTGCCTGAGATTGCTTTCTATAATCTAACTTTTTATTTGACTTGCTTATCAACTGGTTTATTATGATTTTCATCATTTATTAACAGGAAAAGAAAAGGAGGGCATGATAGAAAAGGTTCCCTGCCAATGGCTCATTTCGCCATGTAGAATAGCTCACATTGGCCTTGCTTATTTTTCAATTATATCTGCAGTCTTAATTCCTCGATACATGTAATATATATGCATGTGTGTTGTGTTTATATATATACATATATGACTATTTGGTTCATATATATAATACTATAATATTTATAGTATACTATATCTACCATATTGTACATATAGAATATTATTGGAATATTCAATAGGCATACTGAAAGTTAGAACCTGTATTATTTATAGTGCATTTTAATAGGTAATTATTTTTACAAAATATTTTCTCTTCTTCCATTTTTTTCTTTCCTCTTTCTTCTTCTTCTCCTTTATTTCCTTCCTTCCATTCCTGCTGTCTTCCCTCCCCACCCTCCCTCCATCCTCCTATTTCTCTTTCTTTCTTTTTTTCCCTAAGAAAATCTTCTCTGGTCTTTAGAATTCAGAGCAAGTACTGATACTCTTCTTCCCTCACCATCTGATGATGCATGCTGTGCCTACAGATCTTGAAGAATTCTTGTGTTTTTTCTCTATGCGGTAGTGCTTTAAAAACTCAGAATTAAGATAAGCATAAGATGTATAAATGAACAAATGTCAAACTCGAGACACCTGACAATACACCAGCTCATTGACTCTCGCTGTGAAACTATGATTTGGCCTTGTAATACGTGACAGTGATTTAATATTTTGGAATTGACAAGTGACCTGTTTTCTTTTATCAAAGCCATTATCTCTCCAGAATAAAGCATTAAACACAGGTTTTAGCCTAAATATGGAATTAGAGTGCAAAGCCATTTTTCATCTGTTTTGATGCATTTGAGCAACTCTAGGAGATGAAGCTTTGGCATTTGTCTAGCGCCATCTACTGTCCAGCTCAAGCAGAAGCATAAATCTTGTCCCCAGGATTTGAAGGTGGTGTTGCCCTATATTGCAGCTTAAGTTGTTGGCAATAAGATGTGATTGGGAAGAAAAGAGAAATTAGAACAAATCTGAAAAAGCTAAGCAGTGACAAACTTAAGCAGAGCTAAGAAACTGAGATAAACACTCACTAACGTGTATATATATATATATATATTTATATATATATGCATATACAAATAAACAATCACAAACTTATAGGTTTGGGATATCTAAGAAGTAATGATTTGTATGTATAATCAGACACACACATATTAACCAAATCAAATAACTTATGATAGTCCTTTAATGAATATTTAGTTAATCAAAATAGGCTTTTCTCAACAATTTAAATAATTTATTTCATTAACTGCAGATGCTATTTTTCATATTTTCTTCTGAATAAGATTTTCGTCATTATAATGTAGAGTAACAAGTTAAATTTTCAGTAGCATAAAAAAATAACTATCCATTCAGATCCCTTAGAAAAGTAGCACATAGGATGATTATAAGAAAAAGTACATTAAATTCAGCTTGGTTTGAACAAAGCTAAAAGTAAGGAATCCGAATGGTTGCTGGATCTATTCCCCTGCTGGTAATAACATGAATTTAACTAAATATGCAGGCCAATTTTAGAACTCAATCTTCCAGTCATCTGCTACTATGATATAATTTTACCCTCCATGACAAGATAATTCATATGTTGCAACCATTGCTTCTTTAAAAGAGAGTCATATTCATGGACAACACAATCCACTTAGAATCTACAAAAAATGATTGTGCAAGAACCCATACATGTATGCAATACAAAACAAATTGTCAAAGAAATACAAGTTTCATTTTTGTAAAGATCTTTATTTCATACAGACTAAGAACCATTTGATAATTTTCATGCTTAGTTTACTGGATTAAATTTCTTTTAAGTAGACTATATGTAACCATTTAAACAAATCAGGAACATTTTGATGCTTCCTCAATTCTAACTGTACAAGCTACTTATTCATATGTTATCCTTTTTTTTTTTAACTTAGCCAGTGAAAAATTGGTTATTTAACAACAGCACAATGAAACGTCTTGTATTTCAAGTATGGTTATATTTGTGTGGTTTCTTCCTGTGCTAACTTCTAAGACAATAATTGTGACCTCTTTCCTGTATGCTGACTGTTCCAGTTTACATTTGGACTAATTTCTCAGTTTTAGGAGAGTGCTTTATTTTTCTTTCTCAGATCTAAATTCGTTCAACTAATAGAAGTTAAGCATAAGAAGCTATTCACAGAATTGTAGGAAAGGGTAAACAAAAAGGCCAAGGACACATTATTTTCAGGAGGTTAGCTTTCTCTTAATTCATATATACACAAAAAATCACTCCACATTATATAATTTTATGACAAATTTTAAAAAATAAAATATAATACAAAGATCAAGTAGCTTCTCATAAAATAAAAGTCATCCTCCTTATTTGGAGATGAATTTTAAACAGTTCTATATATCAAATTTACTACTTCCTGACTTTTATTTATAAGCTATTATGGTTTTCTTCCTATCATCCTTTTATTTATGACACCACCCAAGGGCAGAGGGATCTCGGTCTTCTTGGCCACAATCATTCAGTGTGGAGCTTGGTACTTATAGGTCAATACCAAGGAGTGCAGTTGTTGGATTGCTTGATAAGAATGTGTTAATTTTGTAAGAAACTGACATACTGTCTTCCAAAGCAGTTTTGCCAGTTTTTATTCACATCAGCAATAAATAAAGAGTTCCTTTTGCTCTGTATCCTCGCCGTCACTTGGTCTTGTCAGTGTGTTGGATTTTGGCCATTCTAGTAGGTATGTAGCATAACTCGTTTTCTTTTTTTAATTTGCATTTCCCTAATAACATATGATGTGGACAATTGATCCATATGTCTTTTTGCTATCAGTAGAACTCTTTTGCTGCAGTGTCTGTTCAGGTCTTTTGCCCATTTTTTAAAATCAATTTGTTTGTTTTGTTATTCTTCATGTTCTTATTGTTGACTAGCAAATATTTTTGTACATAGATATATTTTTAAAAGATTGATATGCTATCTGATGATTAAACATAGTCTATGAAAACTTTTAATAATACTACATGAAACAAAGAGGTTGAAATGGGAAAATTTAGAATAAAAAGTTGACATTTTATGTGCACGAGAAATGTAGATATTTGGAAAATATGTATGAGGAATAGTATTGAATACAATTCTGGCAGTAAAAACTGACATTTTCCATAATGAGCTTAAGAGAAAAAAAATTTTAGCTGAGAAGACATTTATACTTAACTTATATAAGAATTGTTATGTAAGTGATACAGAGTTATGTAAACATAACCCTTGCATTATTCTGTTAAATCAACCAACATAGGACCCCATGGGAATAAAAGAGAATTTGGGGTGTGCTAAATTTGCAAAGAATCTATCATGTTTCTAATGTGATAAAATCATCAAGGGCAAACTTGACTTTAAATCCCTTTTGAAGGCTGGATTACAGCATCAAAAAATTAACCTGCCTTTTTATTTTTTTGACCCCTCAATGCCTCTTCTAGGAATTTACTCTGAAGATAGATCTCCAGATCTATAAAATATTAGAATAATATTTTATTCTATTTATAAAATTATAAAAGAAAATATTAGAAATAACCTAAATGCCATATATAAAAGAGTGGGTGAATAAAATTTTGGTACATTGGTATATTCATATTGTATCCAAAAGCGGTATTATGAAATAAATAAATAAATAAGTTTTCTAGGAACTGATAGTCATTTTCAAAATATATTTTAAAACACACACACACACACACACACACACTCTTCTTCACAACAGTCCCCTATAGATAATCATTTTCATTAGTTATTGATCTATTATTTTTTACTTTTTTTGCAAACAGGGAAATACATGTGCATTTTCTTATCTTCTTATTTGCTATTATTTGCTATTCTTTTATTCATCAATGGTAGCATATATTATATTTTATATACATATATTAATATATTCGTATATGTACACATGATAAGGGAGCAGAGAGAGAGAGGGGTGTCAGTTTTTGCATGGGTCGGGTCCATATACATTTATATCCTAAGTCCATCTGCTAAGAGGATCTGGAAGAAATGATGTCCCAGTAGCAATAAGCAAATTTAGCACCTGGATCTTAACTGTAAGAACCATTTTCCAATAAAAGAAGCCAGAGTTCCTTGAGGAAGTAACTGATTCCAGGGCTGGGGCAAGAAAAAAACAAGGAAAACCTGAGATATCTGTTGGGGTTGGAAAGTAAGGACGTTTCAGAAACTTGTGGGACATATCAGAAGGTCAAGAGGGACAACCTGAAGAGACTCCCTAAAGACAAATCAGAAATTTTCAGTAACAGAATAAATAATAACCACAAAGATTTGTAACCCATGAACTCACATAAATTAGTAATTGAATGAATCAATGAATAGGGAGTCAGAAAAACCCTTACCTACAATAGAATTCCAATGACTAAACATCATTGAAATGACAGAAATAGAAAAATCACCATTTGACAAACATAGTGGTATTTATTGTTTCGGGGAAGAAGCATCAATGTGGATTAAACTTAGTGAATCCAAGTTTGATGAGAAACAGGGTATTTACGAAGTCTTAAAGTATAGCTCACAATATTTTCATGAATGAGAAAGAGAAAAAGTATAAAATAAGTATTCTTCCAATGTGTCAACCTTTTGAAAGACAAAGGAAGGCTGAGGAAATGTTCCCAATTAAAGAAGGCTAAAAAGTCACGACAACCAAATGCAATGTGCAATCCTGGATTGGAAAATCTGCCAAAAATTTGAATAAGCTTCATAGACGAGGTCATTGTCTTGTATCAACGTTACTTTCTAAGCTGGAATCATTGGAAATGGTTGTATTTATTGTTACTATTAGAGGAAGTTGGAAGAACAGTATACAATAATTCTTTTTGTTTTGCAATAAGTTTGAAAAGTCAAAAAAATTAAAAAAAAATAAATAACTAGCATATGTTTACTGGTAGCATTAAAGGACTGCAAATATGGAGTTTTATTTAAAACATGAGAAAAAGAGTGAGTCAAGGTGATGAAAGGCAAAGAAAATTATCCCTAACTTGTCCCTTGGCTATTTTAGACACATAGTATTTCATTTATTGTTCCTAGAACCCGAATAAGAAACATAGGATGCGTTGTCTGAGTGCTGGATGTTCAAACTGGATGTTCCCACCACAGCAATCAGAGCTGCAGGTGTTCCCTCTTATTTATAGATGATGAAACATGATCAAAATGTACAGTACTTTGTCCAGTTCGAAGAGTTAGTTTTAGAATTTAGTCCTCTTTACTGTTAGAATTCATGATCTTTCTACTTACATCATATCTACAAAACAGAAATATATAAGTTCTGGTATTTGAACTAATAATTAATATGCTATGAGGTCCTGGAAGTGACAAGGTAAAGTGCCAAAACAATCTTAAACAATTTTATAAATCAGAAACTAATTCTGAGAAAGAAAAATATTTTATGATGACCCAAGTAAAAATAACATTTTTCTTTAAATTCATTTGAGGAAATTATTTCTAGTCATTTTAGTAAATATTTCATGAACAGACTTGGTCTGGACTCACACTGGAATGAGGCAGCCTTTGCCCCAGGCAGCTTATGATTCAGTAAGGACGAGGAGAAATGCATTTGGCGCGAGGGAAATACAGACACATATGAAGTAGGCTGACAGGAAGGAGACAACATCCAGGTTCCAGAGGGCTGGAGTAAGGCAGATGTATGGAGAGGATGTGGCAGTTCAGCCCTGACAGCCACGGGTGTCCGGGACAGGGCAAGGCACTGCCTCCCCCGCTTTCGTTTTGTTTTGCATGTTATATTCCTGGATTTTTACAACATTGGGAGGGGCTTTTGCGTTAGTAGCACATCACATTGAGTTAGAAACGTACTTTTGGCCAAACTCTGGAAGCTCCTCAGCCCTGGTGTCAGGAGAAGAGAGCAGCGTGCATGGGGAATTTGCAAAGGCAGAAAATCAAAAGGAAGGTCTTGGTGTTGCTTTTGATTTCATATTAAGAAGATATGTTTTAAATTAAGACATTTCCGAATAAATAAATATGAACAAGTGGCTCTATTCATTACGTGTCAACATTAATAAAATTAATAGGGTCATGGGCAATTTTCCAGCTTATGAACTAAGCAAAACTTTCTCCCAGAGCAAATGCTGATGACATTTTATCCTCTCCGGCTCTAAGTCAGTGAGATTTCTGAAAATATATCTATAAGCTGAACATGCGACAATTATGTTTCACTATGAAGAGCTGGTTAAAGGTAAAATTCTATGTGCAGATAATTATATCTATCTCTTTGTCCTTAAGTAAAACAACAATAATGTTACAAGCTAACACACTAAGGTAACAATGTAACCTTTCTTAAAAGACTGAGGTTTATTGGAGCAAATTTGGTTAGCAGAGAGCATTTTATTCCTTAAATAACATTTGAGGTTTGTAAGTTGAGCTTTCAATATTTTAATTCATCCTGCTATGTGTGAACATAGCTTAGGTTTATGTCTTTTTAAATTTAAAAATTTTCTAATTAAAATAAACAATAGTGCATTATACAAAAATATAATTTTCTAGGCAGTTTGCCTTGCAAATCATAGCATCTTGCAATTTATTTTTCATCTCTTTTAGTAAATGTCTTAAGCACATAATTAGGAGTTTTGATGAAAGATGCTGAATCCACATTCTTGAAATTGAAAATATTGTATATCTTTCCTTAGGGGCTGATATCAATGCACACAAACCACTGTAATAATTTTCAAAGAAAAACCAAATTGTTTCCCAAAACTCCCTAGTTATTTCAGTCAAGCAATTATTTTGCAACCCCTGAAGTCTAACTTAATTAAATGCATTTACATTATCTGTATAGGCACAATCTTGCATTATCCATTGGGACAGCAAAAGTCAACATTCACTCTTTTATATTCTATTTTAGCAAATAAACAGATGGTAAGTTATCAAAGACAAAAGAAAAAAGAAGATGGCCTTCAGAGACATAAATTCCAAAAGACGTAGGACCAAAATAGACTTTAAACACTGTGACGAGAACTTCGCTAATACCACCATCTGTAGAAATAAACATTCTCTGAGTCAGCAGAAGGTGTGGGGTGTACAAGACATAGAACTTGCTATTTTCTTCCTCTCTGTCACATGGTAATTTTTTATTTCATCTCTCACCTGTAATTTGAATGAAGTAGTTTCACTTAAACATAATTGAAACAACTTTTCAAGATCCTTCTGAGGCATTAAACACATTGTCAGTGAAATATTGCTTTTCTAAAATGATACGAGCACCTGTGTTACCAGATCTCCCTGTATTTTGTAAAGAAATCAGCCACATACCCTGATATTCGATATCTATGTGACGAAGCCCATTATGATAACAACGGAAAGAAAAATGGTGTGAAGAGGAGGGAGTGGGCAGCCCAGAGTCCTGAGTTTAAAGCACATCTGTGTTCCCCTACTCCAAATAAAAGTTAGAAAAAATATACCAATGTCTTTGAGTCTTGTTTTCCTAACTGCAAAACATAGTAAATACTTGCAAGGATACCAGGACTATTAAGGGTCATGATACCTATGCTGGCATTAGGTTTTGCGTAGGCATAAAAATAAAAATTGATACAGAAATACATAAAGAGAAAAGTGAAAGTCACTCATTATTTACTGCCCTGTTACCAGCCCTAATTTCATGTCTTTCCCTAGAGGAGAATGTTCAACTCTTTAGTTGAACTCTTTAGTTTGAACTCTTTTTCAAACGTTTTTTTTCCAATGCATTTACATAGATTTTTGGTACATTTATTGATATGTTGTTTTTAATATTTTTACTTTCTGATTTGCATCTTCTTTTACTCCTTAGTATTATCCAATAATAGTGTATGAATCTATGTTGCAAGTTGGAACATCTGTATGCTACACCATAGTATAAAAGTACCTTAATATATTTAACAATTTCCCTATTAATGGGCATTATGGTGGTCTATCTTTTGCCCTATAAAATATTAACGAAGTGAATAGATCTTACATGTTTAATTTTGCATGAATACGGACATATTGTGTAAGAGTTCCTAGGAATAAAGTTGCTTATTGTGATATATCTGCATTTTAAATTTGCATTGTTACTATCAGATTAACTTCCAGAAATTAATGCTATTTCAATTATCCCCACCATGTCTCATCTTTCTAATTTCTGTCAGTGATGGGTGAAAATAATACTTTTTTGTTTTAATTTGCCTTTCCTTCATTTTAATCTGGTTTATTAACTCATTAAAATAGTTGTAATGGTATTTTTATTTTTTCTTTCAATTGCCTGATTATATTTTTCCAAATGTTTCCAATTGATTTTTTTTCTTGAACTATGGAAACTCTTTATATATTCTGTAGATTAATTCATTGTTATGTATTTTAAAATATTTTTATGTCATGTGTTTTTAACTTTAACATGTTTTTGCTGATATGAGATTTTTCTTAATATTTTATTGTCAAATATGTAATCAGGTATTAATATTATTTTTTAGGCTTCAAGTTTTATGTCTTGCCTTTGAGAGACTCCTGATGAAAGTATTATAGAAATGCACATTTTATTTTCCCCCAAATCTTTGATAATGATTTTATGTTTTCCTTTTTAACCCAGATGAGAACTTTTTTGTAAATGGCATGACGTATTTACATAAATTACATTATTTCCTGATGAGATATGCTAATTTGCCAACACTTTTTATTAAAAGTCAATTTTTTTGCTTACTGGTTTGGTTATCATGCATTTCATAGGCCAGATTCACATTTACATCTGAGTCTAGTTCTGAACTACCCGTGCCTGTTTTGTTTCATTAATCTGTTTGTTACTCTCAGGGTTAATGCCACGTTGTTTGAATTTCTATTTTTCTATTATCATATGTTGTTATCTGGAAAAGTAAGTCATATTCCACTGTTCTTATATCCTCTTTCCAATACCAAGAAAAATCTCTGTAACAGAAAAAGAATGTCTTTTTCTGAAAATGTTGTTTTAAACATGTAAAACTTTTTGTTTACTTAGGCATAGATTTTTCAATAACTTTTTCAATATCAGTGATAATGGTACCTTTGGATTTTCTATGTCTTTTTGATTTATTTTGGTTAAATTGTGGTTTTTTTAAGAGAATCATATATTTTTAGCTAGTTTGTCAAATTTCTATGTATAAAATTGTGCACTGTATCCTCCACATTTGAAAAATTATTCTTAACTGTGAACATTTTTTTTTCTTTTGGGGTTATTTACTCTATGTATCTATTGATACCTATCTATCTCATCAGATATGCCAAAAGTTCATCTATTTTCTTGGGAATTTAAAGAATAAGCTTTGATCTTATACCTACCCAAGTCTTCTGTTTTGTTTGCTTTATAAAAATCCTTTAATTTTTACTTTTATTTGCATTCCCTATTTTCTTTTATATTAATGTGCTGCTTGTAGATTCTTAAGAGCACTTACATAATTTATTTTCATATTCTCTCTCTTTCTCTTTCATTCTTTCTCTCTCCATTTCAGGTTATATATTTTGCCTGAAGAACTACATTGGCAAGGTTTTGTATGAAATAATAGCTTAGCCACTAATTTTCACTTATCTCCAAATGGATTTTAATTTCAGTTTTCATTCTTGTTTTAACCCAAGTTATTTTGAGGACATAAAAGTGTGGGGGTGAGTGAGGTGGCATGTTGGGTGCGTGTGTGTGCCTGTATGAAATCTTGAGGACATATTTTTTCTAAATTTCCATTTTATTCCTTCGTGGAGAGAGAACTTGACTTGTGCCAATTTGCTTTTATATTTTATTAAGATTCTCTGGGTGACCTTACGTGTTCTTGTTCCATGAATCTTTGCCAAGAATGTACATTTTCAAGGAAGTCACGTTTGAAACACGCTGTCAGGGATCAAACTGCCCGGAGTTCAATCCTCATCTTCTGCTTTTCTGGTCCATGGTCTATGGCAAATGGCTTAGCTTCTCTTGGCCTCGGTTTTCTTGCAATCGGAGTATGTGGTTTATTTATGTGTAATAAACATGCTTTAAATATGTTTTGCTCTCAAGAACTGGTTATGAAAGAACTTTTACTCAAAAATAAATTGGATTTACATTCACTTTGTTACAAAAAAAGGATGACTATGGTAAGAAAGACCCCCCTCTATACTAAAAATAGAAAATATTAGCTGGGTGTGGTGGTGGGCATTCGTAGTCTCAGCTACTCGGGAGGCTGAAGCAGGAGGATCCCTTGAGCCCAGGAGTTTGAGGTTGCTGTGAGCTAGCCTGATGCCATAGCACTCTAGCCCAGGCAACAGAGCGAGACTTTGTCTCATTTAAAAGCAAGAAAAGAAAAGTGTTTTTTCAGTCCGCTTCTTTTAACATTGCATCTAGTCCTTTTTTGTAAGGTTTTCACTAGCATATCGCTAATTAAGGGTCTTTCTGCGCTCATGCTTTCCAATATTTAATTAGCTCTTTGATCTGCATATTTGAGTTTATCTTTAACACAGGGAGCATATCTTTTGCATTTTAAAATTATTGACTCACTTATGTTATTTACTCACTTATGCTTTTTTCAATTCTTTCCTTCTATAACATATATTAGGCAAATATTGAAACTCCTGAATTGAAACTCTCTCTGAATTTTGATCTCACAATCTCAATCTCTCTGTCCTTTGCTTTATCACTTTGGATACTTCCTTCACCTAACCTCACAGATACTGGTTCAGCAATTGACCACATCCATTAATTATTCTGAGTCCCAGTAGAAATACAGAGACCACTCCGCATATTTAAACATTGGGATTTGTTTTCCAGAAATTGATTACGTGGGTGATGAAAGAGACAAGTCTTCGTGTGTGTGATGGTAGGTAACCTGCATATTCTAAGCAGCAGTGAGCTCACCACTCTGAGGCTGGAGGAATTGGGTGAAAAGGTAGCTGCAAAGCCCAGAGGACACTGGGGCTGGGGGACCACATCACTGCAGGCTGTCTCAAGAGCTAGCACGGTGGAGTGGTGCAGCACCGGCCAGGGCAGAGAGCAGTGACCACGTCGTGGGGTCCTCTATCTTCCCTGCGCCCATATCCTGAACAACCCAGACGTGCTCTGTCTATATTTCTGTTGTTAAATGGATCTCTCTCATTTCTTATGCTCTGGCTTCTCTTTTTGCATGATGGTTTTATCAATTTTTTAAAAGTTAGACAGGAGTAAAATCATGCCTGGCCTTTACTGAGTGTCCACGATTTCAGGCTTGACTTTGGCTTCTTCATTTAAATGAATTTATGACTAAGATAGGTGCATGTTATTATCTCCAGTGTGCAGAGGAGGAAACTGTCAGTGGAGATGGAATAAAATTCACATCAGGTCTGTTTGGTTTCTGCGGTGTCAAAATCCTTTGATAATATCAAAACAAATTTAAGTGTTCACTTAGGAAAGAAAAAAATAATAGCAAAGATAATATAAATAGAATTTTACCAAGGGTGCCAATATACATTACTTCTATAAGCTATGGTCAAGACAGGTACTGGTTTAATCCACTTTAACAAGATAAAGTTACAATGAATATGACTTACCAAGAACATAAATCACTCTTCTCCACCTACTGATAGAAACATCTTTAAAACATGGTTTGGGGTGTTGTAAACACTGGTTCTAACCTTTCATATCATCTTTGCTCATCAAATTAAACTATGTATTTAGTGATGTTAAATACAATGCAATTTGTTACTTGGTCTTAGAAATTCTTAGTCATGAATACCATTCAAAATTCATTTTTTGCCATTATGTTACTGCTTAACAATATGACATTATTTATACAGTAACTTCAGCTATATAACTTTATTGTTAAAATTTTATCTAAAGATATTTTATCTGTATACGAAAAATAAGAAATTGCTGCTCATTATTTGTTAAGACATTGTGTTATTTTAATTTATTTTGAGAATTCAAATCATAGATTATATATAGATATATTGATAGGTGACAGATAGAGAAAGAGGAAACAGATACTTAAAGAAGTTCTGTGTAAAACTTAGATAAGAAAAGGAATCAATATTTTGTAGTCTCTGCATATCAACATAAAACTTTTGCTTTACTTTTCAAGAGCTCTGCCTGGCGCTATCATCAATTCCTTGTACAAACAATGACAAGGCATGGTTTTTGATAAGTGGAGACATTATGTTTCTTGGCATAACTCTATTTTTTATGATATGCTTAACTTGAAACTATTCCAGGCTGTATTCTGTTCACTCTGTATTGGAAGAACAGACTTCAGCTTATAAAACAAGACAACTTGAAGAAACGTTGGGGGTATGAGTTGGGAATATTTAGGAATAGAATATTTGCATAACAAAACAGATGAATTTATAAATAAATATTCTACACGGATGTTTGTGTGTAATATACTTGTGTGTGTATCTTTTCACTTCTAAAATTTGGGGGAAGAAAGCCCAGCATGTATCTCAATATTCAAATGGAATGACTAAAATGCATGCACAGAATGCATCAGAGTGTTTAGATTATGTGCCTGTTTTGCCCAAAAATAAAATGCTTATTTTATATTTTTCCAAGACACCTGTCACCTTTGATGGTGTCCATTAGATTTATAATTATTTGTTGTAATTTGTTTGTCAAACCTGGCCTTCTTTTTTTTGCATTCAAGCATAGCAATACATGCCTCCCAGACTGGGTGATCACCCCTGAGGGACAGTGTGGATGCAGAAAGAGTGGAAGCTGACCCAAATCCAAATGCTTGCCTGAGTCGTTCCCTTGCCAGCAGGAACAGTAAAACATGTCTTTATGCCTCTGTTCTTATAAATCCAAGGTTGAGCATTGCTCACAAATCATATCATAATGCTCTGAATGGCTAATAACAACAGTCTGTTGAATGAAATTTTTTATGAAAATTGTCAAATTATACAAGCAGGAAAGTCTGAGAAAAATGAAATGGAAAAGCTTTTATTATAGTCCTTGAAAATCCCTCTGAGTGTGGTGTTCAATTAGTTCACTGCTGAAAGAGAGGAAAAAGTTGCAAAATAAAAATTGAATAATAAATATTTATATTTTATATGAATCAAAATCTCTGGCAGAATAGATTACAGGGTGCTTCGTTTGTTTTAACATAATGGATAAATATATACAATTTAATAAGATTACATTTAGAGATAATGCATTTTTTATTCTTAGATTAAAGTTACAAAATTATTTTTGATCATTGGGCTAATCACAGCTACTTAAAAATAGAAAAGTGGGAGTTTTGTGCTAAATACAACTGCCTCCTTCAGGGACAGCTTGATCATGTAACATTTGGCCGCGTTCTTTGATTTAAGTATGCTCCCTTACTGTAAGTGTGATATGGTAATTTGGTTTTACATGTGTCGATAAACAATGTTGGGCTAAAAACCTCTCTCGGGTGCATATATATACACGTGTGGGTATGTGTGCCTTTGGGAGAAACACATACTTCAGAGGGTTTTGGGTTGAGATTGTAAGATATTGCCATTCATGTGTAACTAGCAAAACATGAATTTATCAATAACATAAATCTTTTCTCTACTTCTAAAATTGAAGTGGTGTGCATTAATAAAGGAGTGAGCCACTCAAAATAAAGATAAAAGTGCTGAGAAATTATTTTAAAAGATATAAATATACTTATCCCAAGAGGTATTTTAGGTAACTGAGAATACAATTTAGACGAGCTTCTCCTTAGTCCATTAAAAAGAAGGAACTATGGTGTGTTAGGTCTTCATTTAAAGACACAAATTTTAAAATCTCTAATCATATCTCAGTGGACCATTTTCTCTTGAGAAAAATAAGCTTATGTGCATTATAATTTCATCATCTAAGTGGATAGAGTAGACCATAGAGGGCCCAGCACAGGGTAATCAATAAGTATCTCTTTTACATTGTTTTTGTCTGATATTAGACATACTTGGGGACAAGCATTTTGGTTGCTCTGTTTCTAATCTTCACTTACTATCAGAGTCTTATTTATAAGGATCCCGTAAGAAATAGTTGTTGCACAAATGGGTCTTATTTGTCCTCTAAGCAGCATGTCTCTCTCTTTAAAATATTCTCTTCCTTCTTCTTTGTATCACGAAATGTTTCTGTCCCTCCTCCTTCATCTCTGGTAGCTCCTCCTGTTTCCTCTGTGGGCTCACCTTCCCATCCCTGGCCACTGTTTCTTCTCCACATTCTACTTTTCCCACACACACACTTCACCCTGTTCACATCTCCTGTGGACAGGGATTTGAGGATGGCGCAAAGATGGGCACTTGTCATCTCCAACTTCTCCCTGAACCCCACCTGCCAAGGTGCTACCTCCTTTTCCCACTTTAAAATCAGCTGATGCAACTCGTCCATTGCCCATGTCTTCTAGTTCCATGAAAAGCCTCACCATTTGCCAACTTTTATGACAGCAAAGTAGGATTCGTCCTTGACAACTCCCCTTCCACACACCTGTGCATGTCTATCGCCGAGTCCTGTCAATGTGGCCTTGTAGGTAACGTCCAGTTCACCTGCTCTTCCTACACATCTCCTTCACCCCCTCCACGCTGTCTTCACTTCCAGGCCCCCCGGCTGCTCGTTTTCATGCAATGTGGGCTGTGATCTACACGCTCCACCTGGTGCCACCTTCCCAGCCTCCTCTCACTTGGAGCAGCCCCTGGTTCCAAATTCTTGCCCCAGCCTCGTGGTCCAGTTCCTGCACTCGCCATACTCTCAGTTGTGAAAGGGCCTTTGGAAATGCTGTTGGGTGCTCAGAGAATCTGTTTCTTCCACTCGCCAAGTTAACTCATCCTTCCACTTTCAGCTCAGAGATCACATGCTCTGAACAGAATCCACTGACTTTTCTGTGTGATGCAGATGTCCCTCAGCAGAGCACGGTCGCCCTGAGGGCAGGCGCTATGTTCCTGATTGTTCACCATTGCATCCTAAGTGCCTAGCATGGTGCCTGCCACATGGGAAGTCCTTAATACATATATCTGAATAAATGAATGGTTCACTAGATTGTTTGAAAAGAAATAAAAAATGTTGATGCTCAAAATATAAAACTATATGCGATCACATAGAATTGCAGCAATTCAAGTTATTGTTTTGGGCAATAGTATCCACTCATCCATATTATATAGAAATGGTACTTTCTCAGTATCTTTTGGGCTAATACATAATTTCTTTAAACCAAAAGTTGATCGATCAATCTCTTTTATTTTGTAAGAACAACTATATTTCAAACTCTTCCTCAGAAGTTATCCTTTTCACCTCTAGAAAACAAAAATGTGCTTGTATGTTTTTGATATGCTTTTTTATCTTCACTTACATGCCCTGAACGGAAAATTTCAAACATAATAGTGTTAGAAGTGTAATCTGTAGAAGACGATTGTAGTGTAGATTTCTGTACTTGAAATCAGTTCATTGACTGTTCCATTATTTGAGTTCTCATAGAATTTAATGGATAGTTGAGAATTATCTAAGTAAAGCTACATCAATTACTTTCCTTCATCTTTGTTAGCTTTAAAGGACCTCTGTAAAAATTCTTATGATCTCCTCACCAAAAGAAGGGGGAGAAAAAGTCAGTTATTTCTATATTTTCCTGATACTTTATTAGCTTTTCTCCCCACACAACATTAGAAAGTTAAGTCTAGGGTGTTCACAAATCTCTTCGTAACTTTTTAAAAACGCAACTGGTGCTATATACTTACTAGCAGCATCCATATTGCACAGAGGATGGTGAATAAATGATAGGAAGAGGTATCTTTCTCGTTGAGACTCACAGTGCTGATTACGTATTCTCAAATAAACCAGATAAATCTGTTTAAGTAGTATCACGGCATTGAGCTATACACTTCATACTAGCCACGAGGACATTTCCATTTTACCTAAACATAGTAAAAGGATTGTTGGCCACATGCTGATCTTTTCAAGAAAAGGTCAAATACAAAAGCCACAGTGTCAACTTTGAACATCACTTAAGAGGCCCAAATAAGGAAACACAGATCTGATGCAAACACAGTATGTCTATGTGAACCTATACACGTATATACACACATACATATATATTTGATCTTCATCCATTTTCCACATATAAACTATATATAGGTGAAGTTTGTTGAAAAGAAATATACTCTATTATCTTTTCAGGAATAAATAGAAAATTTACTGTGATTGTCAAAGCAAATGGCACCTTAGTGTCACATTTTATATAAAACACTTAAGTTTTAACAACTTCTTTGGATCAGTAAATGCCATGGTGCCATGACTATTATCATCCTTTGACCATTGCAATATTCCAGGTATATTTTACCTCTTTAGAACCTTTGTGATGTTTACACTATTTAATCAATTTACTTTTGAATAGGTAATATAGGCACATGATACACAATTTAACATGTATCAAAAGACATAAATGGAAAATGTGTCTACCTCTGATCTCTGTAGCTTAACTGGCCAGGCAATAAACACAGGTACCTGTTTCATGTGTTATCTTCTTATGCATATATACACATTTTAATTTTAATTATCACTTCCTTTTTTTTCCCATCCATCCATCCATATTACATGCATATTTTTATGCAAGCAATGGACTACCATAAACATTGAGCACATATTATCTTACATATAAGGATAAAGCTTGACCTCTGTCCCCTATCAGATATATAGAGCCATGCAGTATTCCATGGACACAACTCTGCCTTTGTGCTATTGTTGGACACTATTTTTTATTCAGTTATTTTTTATTACATGTATTTCTGCAACCAGTGTACACACGCTCGCAGTTTGAATACTTAAAGAATACAGAATGCAGTTTTTGTTGTCATTATTGTCCATTTAACAAGTGACACAAGTGACTTCTGTCAGTAAGTGCAAAAATATTTTACATACAATAACCTAGTATTATGGCCAATACAGAAATAGAGAAAGAAAAAGAAAAAAAGAGAGTGAGAGATACAGACACAGAGAGGGAAAAAAAAATGGATTTCTCGGTGATTCCACTAGCTTGAATAATACACAAAATAACAACAATTACTTTATTCTTAACGTATTTTTATGAAAAATGGAATTGGAGCGCACTATTAGTTAAGAAATGATGCACATAAGAAAATTTCAAAATCAAGGGTTCTCTAGTGGCATTTATTTAAGTGATTGTAATGACCTTCCAAAAATCACAAATTAGAAAAAATTAAGATATAAGACTACATTGTGACCTACATCAAACAACCAAACAAAAATCCCTCTTATTGAGAAAAATATTAAATGGTATCTAAATTTCAGAAACAATTATCATGTGAAAATATGACCCACTTAAACAAAATGTCAACAACCAACTCTCCTATCAAAAAAAATTCTATCCAAAAGGCCTAGAGGCCAGGTGTGGTGGCTCACGCCTATAATCCTAGCACTCTGGGAGGCCAAGGTGCAAGGATTACTTGAGCTCAGGAGTTCGAGACCAGCCTGAGCAAGAGTGAGACCCCATCTCTACTAAAAATAGAAAAAATTAGCAAGGTGTGATGGTGAGGGCCTGTAGTCCCAGCTACTTGGGAGGCTGAGGCAGGAGGATCCTTTGAGCCCAGGAGTTTGAGGTTGCAGCGAGCTGTGATGCTGCCACTGCACTCTAGCCAGGGGAAGAGAGCCAGATTCTGTTGCCTATATATATATATATATAGGCATGTATATGTATATATATATACATATACATAATTTTGCCTATATTATCACATAAATTAATGCTAAATGAGTTTAATGTATGAAAGTCTATAGCCACCCACATAGTATTTTGATAGCATCTATCAGTATCTTTAAAATATATATGGTCTAAAGCATGTAAATTGAAACCAAAGATCCAAAATGGTAAGTTATGTTGAAAAAAACAATGCCAAGAATCATTTTAATTTCCATGTTAACAACAGTCACTAACACATTAGGAGTGATAGTTTGCTAAAGAAAGAAACAAAAAAGATAAAAATGCAATCAAAGTACTATATAACATTTTCAGTCATTTATTGACGTTAATTAACTGCAGATAACTTAGGAAGCTATAAAAAGAAACCGTAATGGATACAAAACAGCCAGCAAAGGCAAAAAGAAGAAAATTGTAGCTGCAGTAATTTCTGTCATTCATAACTTGCCATAATTATCTACTCTGTAAAGCTGCTGTCGTAATTTGAAATGCCTCCCTGCTGAAGAAATGGGCAGAGCAATGCTGTGACTTGGGTGAGCACCGGGAATGTGGATCTCGCCATTCCTCCAGACCTACTTGGGTTTTAATGCAATCTTCCCTCAGGAACGCTCGTGATTGGATTCAAAAGCATTTCCTTTCTCTGACCATCACAGCACCTGCAGCCTGGCTTAGTGTATCATCCTGATTCCCTGCAGTGGATTTCAGCTGACCTTTTCATTTCCATTTATGGATAAAATTACCATCTTTGATTCATAGCTCTTAAATGTATGTCTTTGGTTTTAATTCATGAAGCTTCAGGTGTTTAAAGCGATGTCCAAGTAGTCTCGTGATTTTTTTCCCCTTGAGAATGATATCATGCTAAAGCACACGCCAATTGTAGAAATGGGTATCTTTAATTATTTATGAACTATTTTGTTTGAAATTGCATAAATCCTCAAATAGAAGACATATTTAGCAGTATGTTGTCTATCTGGTGGCGAGTAAAAATAATTGTAAACATCAGCTTGCTACATGCCAATACATTGCGAAGTAAACTTTGATTAGAAACTTCTCTTTAAAGCAAGTTATAGAGGACTAAATATTTGTACTAAAAGAGGCTACGGAGGCGCTACAGATCTAATGAGCAAAACCCACGTGGCAGTCAGAGCTCCAGAATGGAGACCGTAAAAAGAGAAGGCACCTGAGTCCTCCCAGCAGTGGGACCTGGAGTCATGTAGACTCTTCTAGATTAAACAGCCAAGAAGCATGTACCTCCCCTCGTGTAACCACATTAGCTGTACCAAGGCCTCCAATAGGGCAATATTTCCTCCAGCCTATTACTGTGCTATCAAAATTCAAATAAATATTCCCGGAAAGAGTAAAATCATTTTGCTTCGTTTTGTATTTTAATAATAAGTTGTTTTGTAATGACCCATTGGAGGACTGGCATGGAGGTAAGACTGGAGAAGGGGCACTGAACGAGAAAGAACCCCAATTCCATGTCATGCATGTCGGAATCCTTTCCGGAGCAGGAGGGAATGGGGACAAACTCCGCCTCCTTCAAACCTTTGAACTCTGCCAATTAGCAATCAATTAAAATGAGGCATAACAGCAAGCTCCAATCCCTGATCGATTTTAAACCATCAGTTTTATAAACAATGCAAGCACAGTGAATGTATTTCACACACAAAAACAACAATTTTTTATATCTATAATGATTTATGCTGGCAGCATGCAAAAAGCTTGCAAAAATCTAAAAGGGTTTTAGATTTTTATCTCTTTCACAATACTCTGGCAAAGAAGAAATAACCTGCATGTTACGAATTAAAAAGCTGATTACTGGCAGAGGGAAGGGCCACGCACAAATGCGAACATTGGATGGAGGGAGCCCAGCAGTCCTGACTCAGAGGCTAGCCTCTGTATGGGCACAGGGAGTGAGCAGGAGAATGTCATTAAGCAAACGTGTGTGAGCCATGGACCCTCCCCTGTGTAAGTCCACCAGGAGTTCCCATGTATGGTGTATCTACTTTGCACTGGGGGAAACTAGAATAAAAAAGAAGTACTTGGTAAATGTGGTCTTAAAGTAACATTTCTAGAAAGAAAATTATATTTTACACATAAAAACGTCTGCAATTATTTTTGATAGTTACAGGAACATGTAGCAGAAAGTCTGACATTAAAATCCATATCAACCATTATCTTAAAATTGCCACCTTCCTTACTGGAAACATTTACTTTCTAATGACAAAGAGCACGCATCTTATTTTCTGGAATATTGTCGGGTGCTTCTTTGGGCCAAGAAACTTTGCCACTGCTTCAATCAACATAGTAGAATTTGCAAAGGTATTACCCACTCTAAGGTAATGTGAGAGTAGAAATTAAAAATAGCAGGGACCTTTTGAAGCTCTCGAACATTTTTCTGCCGGCATAAGATCGTTCCCTGTAGTGTATTTTTAGTGCTCTATACGCTCCGCTTTTAAATGTCATAAGGAATGAAGTCCTGGGAGTACTATTCAAATACAGCTCTGAAAAAAAAAGTTATATTTGATATCTCATCTGTGATTTTGATTCAGGTTTTATTTCACCTACATGTAACACATTATCCAGCTAGGTTCAGTAATTTGCTGAATATTAGGGTGCCCCGAGTCTAATGGATAACGCTTTATTTCACTACTCCTTCCAAGAATACCATAAAGGCTATCATTTCTTCTTATTATACTATCAATTAGATGGATAGATATAGAGAAATATAGAGATTTATAAATATACAGATACACATAGTGG
>RJWJ010003934.1:65502-81798 GCA_004363605.1 Indri indri
CAGGCATGTGCCACCATGCCCGGCTAATTTTTTCTCTATATATTTTTAGCTGTCCAATTAATTTTCTTTCTATTTTTGGTAGAGATGGGGTCTCGCTCTTGCTCAGGCTGGTCTCGAACTCCTGAGCTCAGAACGATCCGCCCACCTCGGCCTCCCAGAGTGCTAGGATTACAGGCTTGAGCCACCGCGCCCGGCCGAGTTTTGTTTTCTTGAAACTTGTGACGATTTTGTTTTATGGCCCAGAATGTGGTCTCTCCTTGTGAATGTGCCATGTGAGCTTGAGAAGAATAAGTATTCTGCCATTTCTGGGTGGGGTGTTCTATAAATGTCCAACAGATGCAGTTAACTGATGGTGCCCTTCAGTTCAAATATGTCCTTACAGATTTCCTACTCCCTTGATCTATAGTTACTGACAGAGAGGTGTTGAAGTCTCCACCTGTCATAGTGGATATATCTGTTTCTCCTTTCGACTATTTTAGATTGATTTGGTCTCAAGCATCTTGATGTTCAATTGTTACGCACATGCACATTGTCAGATTTGCTAGACCTTCTTGGATAATTGACCACTTTAAAATTATGTAATGCCCCTATTTATACCTGGTAAATTTCCTTCTTCTGAAGTTTGTTTTATCTGTAATTAATCCAGCTACTTCAGCTTTCTTTTTATTCCATGTAAGCATGGTATATTTTTCTCCATCCCCTTGCTTTTAACCTTATTATTCATATTTAAAGTAAGGTTATTGTATGCAATGAAAGCTTGAGTTTTGTTTTCTTTATGCACTTTGTGAACCTCTGTCTTTTAATTGATTTATTTAGATGATTTACATGGATTAATAATTACTGATATAGTTGGATTCTTATTTACCTCATTTGTAATTGTGTTTTCTGTTCATATTTTTTCTTTTCTCCCTCTTTTCCTGCCTTCTCTGGTTTTAATTGAACATTATATGTGATTTACTTTTATCTTCCTTCTTAGCATGCCAATTATAATTCTTTTTAGAAATTATATTAGTGGTAGCCAGAGAATTCAGTTATATATTTTTAACCAACATAACTCCATCTTAAAAAATAATACTCTATCACTTTGCATGTAGTTCAGTCCCTGTATGGTAGAATATCCACAACTCATGCTCATCATCTGTGTGGCATTGTTGTCATACATTTCAGTTGCCCATAGGCTACACAAAACGAATACATGGCAACCATTATTAGGTTAACCAGTAATCTTTCAGATTAGGAAAAATAACAATACAAGATTTTGCTTTGTGTTCACTTACTCTTTCTAGGATGCTGTTCCTTTCTTCTTTGCAGATTCATGTTTCTAACAAATATCATTTTCCTTCTCCCAGAAGAACGTTTAACCTCTTTCTGGGCAGGTCTGCTGGTGATGAATCTCCACAGTCAGTTTTTGTTTCTCCAAGGAAGACTTTTCTGTCCTTCATTTTTGCAGGATAGTTTTGCTGGATATAGAATTATATGGGGTTGTACTTTCCTTCCAAAATTTTAAATATTTTGCCCCACTCTTTTCTTGCTTGCATAGTTTCTGATGAGAAATTTGCTGTAATACTTATCCTTGCTCCCTTGTAGGTAACGTCTTTCCTCCCAACTCTGGCTTCTTTTAAGGACTCTGATCCTACCCAAGCATAAGGCTGTTGTGGTGATTGGAAAAGAACACTGCATTTATAGTAATACATTCAGTGCCAAACACATGTCAGTTTATCACTGTATGGGGGATATTATTACTGTTCAGAATACTGACATAAATGAATTTTACAGACCAAATGATTCTATTTTATTTTAAGTCAGTTAATTTCTAAAGATATTTGAAGATTTTCTGTGTCCTGATTCAATAAAAGAAACACTTTCTTGACTATATAATGAGAGAGGAGTAAAAAAGTAATAAATCAACAGTACAAATGAATGTTTATCATTTTCGAGTGCCTAAAATAGCCTGGTCTCTGTTAAACATTCCCCTCTGAAATCTATAATTCACTAATCCAGGATGCAGTTAGGTTTTTTTAAAATAGATTTTAGATGAGGAAATTGAGCCTCAGAGAAATTAATACACTTGCCAGAAATTACATAGTTAGTAAGGGGTGGGGGGAGCCTAAATTCCAGTTCTTTCCAATTTCAGAACCTGCGCTTTTCTAATACTCAACATAGTTTCAAAGAAAAAATAAAAGGCAATGTTTAAAATTAGATAAGTCCTCTCACTGAGCAAGGTAGAGGCTTTCGGAGCTAACACTGACATCATTGGCAAGAACATAGAAACACAATCGATTGTGCTAAAACGGCGTTGTAGGAATCACAGTCAAAGAAAAGAAGAGGGAATAATTCATCAAATTATAACATAGTTTCCTGCTATTTTTTTTACAGGAGTAAATGCTATGGAGGTAGGTCAGCGCCGCAATAGAAAACACTTAATAAGGAATGGGGGAGAGAACAGGGGAGAGTGTTTTCTAGAAAACTCAACACAACGAACAAGTTGCTGGAGCCTTCAAAGCAGAGGCTGTGAGCTCTTCTCATTCCCACGTTCAGTGACGTCACCGTGGGAGTCTGGAAATGGCACACTCCTAAGCCTTCCTTGCTATTTTAGCTCAAGTTTTCTTTGCTTCCTTGCTAAGTACCTGCTATACTTAGGTCAAGTACCAAACAGTTTAGCACATTTTTTTTTCCGTCCAAGATAAACAGGATAACTGCTGCTGACTTTCAATTAGTTTGAAAGTTTTAAAGGCCAAATGACATAAAACATCAGCTAATTTAAAAATAACTGTGAAGGAAAGAAGAGAAAAGCAAAGAGTAGACAGCTCAGGACAGGTAGAAGAAAATGGGTTTTGCAAATAGCATCTCTTTGAGGGGCGTCCCTAAGCCCCTCAGATAAAACTAGTTGTTTCCTTTTCTTTAATGCCACAGATGTGTGAGTTCTATTGCTGCATTCATTGCCTGTCATTGCAATTACTGTCAAAGTATGTTTATAGCCTCACTTCCCTTACTAGAAATGCTTCCGCTGGGTAGGACCATTTCTTTTCCTTTATTATTTTCCCAATGACTAATACAGTGCCTGGACAGACAATGCATATCTCTCTACTGAATGTCATCAGCATGCAATATAGAATGGAAACTACCCCAGAACCCTATGTGAAACAAAAGCTCTGCCCTCAAAGAGCTCACCTGGGGCATGTCACCCATACTTGCATCTACAGCTCATTTAGTAATTCTCCAACCCATATGTTTTGCAGCATTTATGGCTGGGCCAAGGCTGAGTTTCAGGTCCACCAGATGTATTCTGCAGATTAGGATTCAATTTTCATACTTTTCCTGACTGTAATTAATCTTAGGAAGAACCATTGACAAATCCGTAAGCCAGGAAATCAGCCACGTGTTGCCAGAGTTACACCCGCGCTGCCAGATTGCACGCCAGCCTTCCCGCCACTTTCTTTGGGGCTCCATAACTAGAAGAGCTTCTCCAGTCAGCAGCTGTAAGGAATGTTATTGTTTGGATAGAACCCAATTACTGTGCCTCTTTCTTAGTTAACGTGATTATCAAAGCAATCTATAAAGAGAGGGCTCTAATTAATTGTATCCAATTGAGTTTTAAACTATAAATCCAGTGATTTTTATTCCATCGATTAGGTGTGATGTAGTGTGTTCTTAAAAACATTTTCTGAAGAGAAAAATGGCCATACTATACCTAAATTAGGCAGACAGAAAGATTCTAAACCTATGGATAATTGAGTTGAATTCCTTGAATAGTTTCCTCCTATGATATACATAGAAAGCAAAAAAACCCCACAAAATTATGAGACTCTATCGCATTACAGATGTGATAGTTTCTGTTAGAAATCTACAGAGTGGTGCGTATGAATGTGCAGAGTGGGGGGGAAGGGAAATATTTCATTTAAAAAACTGAAAAATAAAAATGGATCTCCTTTACTTTTACAAATGTTCTAGCAGTTCCTCTGTTAAGACACTAATTCCTAACAATGAACTCTGCAAAGGCAAGAATCAATAAAAATTGGATATATTCGTACTGAAAGGCATAATATGTTTTCTCAGTTTATGTAACTGCCTACGTTAAGTTTGCATACAGCAGCCATCCAATAAGGGAAATTCTGCAGCAAGGCCCATGGACACTCAGTGAGTTTGACCCATTGCCCAAGACACAAGAGGGGCACGGAGTATTTCCAAGTCACAGAAAATAGGAAGAGAGTGTTGTATCCAAAGATGATGATGGTGCACTTCAGCTTCATGTCAAATGACCGGGCAGTAGCCATTGTGCTTCATTTTGACAAACGTTCTAAAGGCACGTTCAGGTTTCCGTACCTAACAAGGTGGGGCCAGGTCAATTCTTACAGACTGTGGCTGCAGCATGAAGAAAATGGAATCTGTATGCTTATCATTATATATATTAGAATACATATATACTCATTTTATATGTAATAGACACCATATAAATATATATATATATGTAGAGAGAGACAGACAGACAGAGAGACAGAGAGAGAGAGAGAGATCTAACACAAATAGTTCCATTCACAGACATAACCCCTCTGCAACCCACCCCCCAAAAGCAGATTTTCCTACATGGATTTACTGTAATGATAAAAAGCTATTTGTTGATAAAAACGTATTACATATAGTCTAACAATCACAGATTCTGATACATATTTCAGATGCTGAAGTGTTTATATAGAGTTGTCAAATAGAGAGAGGAAAGGACATATCTGCATAGCATCCTCCTTCCCTCAGAACCGCATGTGTTTTGAGCGAGCGTACACGGCCAGCACAGCTCTGCATGTTGTGGATTCGCTCTCCAGTAGAGGGCAGGAGCAGAAACGGCTGGAGGACATTTGTATCCAATTTAACTCTGGGTTATCAGTTCCCCAGCCTTCCCACCTAAGACCTTTAAATGAGGGGACACTAACGCCTGGCGGCAGTGATTTAGGAGGAGCATCATGTCATACACATTACGTCCAGGTTTGGAGACAGACATCCATTTGGATATTCCTGGCGGAGGCTCAAACTTTTAGCAGAAACACTTGATGCATAGAATACTTGGCACCTTGGCCGCACGGAGACCCATCTGTCAGGATGGCATCCTGCCTATTTCAAAGTTGGTTACATCTTTCCAGCAAACCAGAGGTGCCAGGCAGGAGTGAATCTTCACAGGGAGTCTATATAAAACTGCAAGTGTCATCTCTTTTACCAGAAGACCTTCTCCTCTGCCAGTCCCCACCCCTGGTCCTGCGCCTCGCAAGAGCCACACCTGTTGACGCTTGTTCATCGAGTACACTAGATTTGCCCTGGAAAGGCAGAGCCAGCACTTCAAATCATGCTCAGATGCCAAAAAGACAGGTGGTGCTTCAGCGGGCGTCTGATGAAGTCAGGAAGATAACTCAGGGCATAAAAATGTTTTTATAAAAGAAAGTAGAGTATTCTCCGTAGGAGCACTTTGAGGCAGCTCCGTATATGACCACAATTATAAAACTAAATAGAATGTTAGCACGTTAGGGTTACAAGAACATGGGCTAATATCAGATTACGAACTTGTTCCTCACATCGGCAGATACTGTTGACAGTGTTTATGGGCAACTCGCAAATATAGCACAGCCCTTTGAAAAAAGTATCTCGGTGATAGAATCGGTGTGCACTGAAACACACACAGTGGCATTCATTTACTTCAAATCCATTGTTTTCCAATGAAGATGTTTCTGTTCAACTTGCAAAGTGTATTTTCTTTCTTACTCATTGACCTAGAAAGACTGACCATTGTCGTCTAGAAAGAGAAAATGCTACTCAAATGCTGGCCTGCTCAATAAATGTAACAAGTTTAAACATCAGATTATGCTACTTTGGAAATTCTACAGTAGTAACCTCTAATGAAAATATTTTATATAAAGAGTGTAAGATTTTTTACAGGTGATTTTAATTAAGCAAGTCAAATGTGCCATGCCTGTTGAGACATCGCAACAGAGAAAAAGGCTGGAAGGTTCATATTTTAACAAAGCATAGGTATGTTTTAATTTTGCTAGAAATTACATAGCTGTCCATTGTCACCATCACACCTCTTGGCTGGTGAACGCCAACATTCACACCGACAGGGCGTGAGACATCTAATGGGGCATCCCCAGGTGCACAGGCTTCCGTACAGCCCCTAGAATGCAACTACTGACCAAAGGAGGATGCCAAGCCTGCAATCCACAGCACTAAAACCAAGAACATGAAAAATGCTGTGAGAAAAACCAGAGTGCGGCAGACGTTCAGAGGGAAGAAGGGGTTTCTGAAGATTGTAGTATTCGAGTTGGACATTAAACGTTAGGTGGCATTCAGAACAGGTCACTGCTCTTAAGGCACTTGTAGTCAGAAACGTGAGACAGAAAAATGTACTAAAATATGTTTAGCAAAATGAATATTGCTACTGTGTGTGATAGCAAAGCTGAAATGACAAAAATATTGCTGGTAAAATAATACTCGACTTCGTGATGTCTAAACTCTTTTCTATTTCTGTGATTTTTAAGTAAGTTGCCACCATTAAAAAATAAAAAAATAATGCTCAAACATTTATTATATTAAAAAATTGCCCCTGAGAAATTCTTCCTATGAATGAAGCCCTGCTTTGGCCTCAGGTGACTGTTGAGTTGAAAATCATCCCAAAGGAGTAAATGCTCATCCAGGGGCCCAAGGACGCTGACCACTGACTGCCCTCCTTCCATGCCCCGGAATACCTGGGTTGCATGGGAGAGGTTTATTATTCTACTATGAGCTGTTTTTGTTTTTGTTTTTTAATGCCAGTTGTATAACTTTTACAATCTTTTGAGACCTTACTGTTCTCTTCTGCATTGCCATTTTCAGGCAGGGTTTGGCTATAATGATTCTGATGATAATAAGGAAGTAGCAAATTTAATTAATTTATGTGAAGAGATAGTTTTTTGTCCCCCATTGGTTTGAAACTCTGCAAAAATCAGAAAATAAATAGGAACTAAGTCATGTCAAAAAAAAAAAAATTCCAAAGTGATAAACATTGTCTTTCTTTACTCAATCTCATGATTTCAGTGAAACAGTGAAATACATTCATTATTTGAATCACGAAGTTTCCATGAGTTCATCAAAAACTCTCCCTTTATTAATCTGAACTATAGGTGCATGTGTGTGCACGGGGATGTTTTTATAATTTATATACAAACATATTTATGTGCATGTGTTTATATGTATATGCATATATATATCCTTCATGCGATCATCACACACAGATATACCTAAGAAACGTAAGTTTCTATCACTCAATAGTAAGTGCGTCTTAAATAAGATATTAAAGGTTACTAAATATTTACAGGACACAATCGAATGAGGTTCTGGGGTGTGTGTATGTGTGTGCACACATGTGTTTGATTTATTTATTTATTTTCTTTTGCTAATTACAACTTGAAGTGATCATTTGGGTACCTTAAATCCATGAACCACATAGACATAGGGATGAATATTACAGAGTCACTGCCTTCGATGAGGCAATAGTTTAACAGAGAAAAGAATGATTTATGTATGTAAGTCACATGTTAGGCCTCGCTTATAAAAGTTTAGCACAGAAATGTACTTACTTAGATTCTCTGATGTAAAATTAAAATCCTGTAAAGTTGAAACATACTTTAAATTAAAATACTTCAAAATTTAGTCACAGCTATAATTCAAAAATAATCTCTTGACTAAAAAAAAAAAATAATTCTGCCAATTTAAGTATATTTGGAACCACAATTTAGTTATAAATGTCAAATTCTTTCTTGCTACACAACCTTGCTAATGCTCAAACGTCAGCAGAAATAAAAGATCTATACAACAAAAACTCAGGCAGCCTCAACTTACATTATCTATGAACCTTTCTGGGGCTATTTAAAGCATGTCATCTTATTTTGTGAGAATGTGAAAGTTTACATTAGCTTCGTATCATTCACAACATGTGATGTAAAATGAAAAGATTCGATATTCAATATTCTAAATATGGTCACACTGCACCATAATATGAAAACTTTCAACATCAATACTCTAACATTGAGCACCAATAATAAACACAGTAGGTGCTGTGGTTTGAAGGTGTCCCCTCCAAAACTCAGGCATTGCTAATGTAATCGTATTAAGAGGTGAGGCCTATAAAAGGTGATTGGGCCACCACGAGGGCTGCTGTCTCATGAATGAGATTGACAGAGAGAATTTGACCCCTCTTGTCCTCTGCCTTCTGCCATGTGAGGACGCAGAACCCCTTTTCTTCAGAGGAGGCAACAACAGGCATCATCTTGAAGCCAAGAGCAGACACTAAACCTTCCAGTGCTCTGGTCTTGGACTTCCCAGACTCCAGAACTGTATGAAATAAATTTCTTTTCTTTATAAATGAGTCTTGGGCATTTTTTTTGCTATAGCAGCACAAAACAGACTAAAACAGTGGGGGGAAATAAAAGGAAATGACAAATGGAAGACAGCATTGAGATCAACAGAGGGAGTGTAGCAGGCAAATTCCCACTTCACTTCTGTGATGTTTGTGATGCTGAGTCACACCTTTGCTAAGAATCTCGGGATAATGAAGTAGAACCCTTTAAATAGGTCATAGTCTTCAGCCCTGGATCTACTTAAATGTATTGTAAATAGCATTATTTTCATGATTCAAGTGTCTGATTTCTCGATACACACACAGGAAAATTAGAATATCCGTAACAAAGTGTTTAGAGAGAAACGGCTCATTGAAAAGGTTGAAATTATGAATCTAGAAAACTCAGTCATATCTTGAAAATCAGTTTAATACAGTTAATTTTCAATTGATTAAGTATATCTCTGCAACAAGATCATTTTTTCTGGGAACTCATAGATGAATTTACTCAGGACCTCTTTTCAGAAATTGTCATTGTGGTCCAGGGCCAACTTTCAAAGTCACTTCTTGTTATCTCCTGTTCACGCTCAGTTTGGAAGCTTCCGCCACCAGTCAGCCCCTGAGTGGGCGTGCTGAACACATTTCATGTTATAAGGGTATATTCGGGAAAATTCAAATTCCGTCATAAAATTCTGTTTTAATCTTCCAAAACAAGATCAACGATTACTGTTACTTTACATGAAGCATGTATAATGTAAATTGATGGGAGTCTATGTTCTTCGAGATCATTTTAAAGATAAGAATTTCTATACACTGTCCTCTGAAAACACAGTATTCTCTGTATATAATGTGTGATACCAAACTCCCTAATAATTGTTAAAATGACACTTTAAACTGTGAACATAGACATTGACAGACTCTCAAATCTGCCTGGAATAGTTTCCCTCCTCACTTAGCAGCTTTGCCTCAGATCCGATCTTGCAATTTCCTTCCTATGGAAAGCATTTCGAGAACCCCCCACCATTAAGAAACTGCCCTTCTAATGCGCAGCTAGAGCACCTTAGCTTTCTGGATCATAATCCAGAAAACCACTCCGTTGAGATTTTCTATTGACTTGTAGATATCTCCCTGCAGAGAGTATATTCTAGAAGGATCAGGCAGTATATATGTGTTTATGTGTGTGGTTGTTTTTACTATGTCCTCAGCTTTTTTTTTTTTTTTTTGAGACAGAGTCTCACTCTCTTGCCTAGGGCGAGTGCCGTGGCATCAGCCTAGCTCACAGCAACCTGAAACTCCTGGGCTCAAGCAATCCTCCTGTCTCAGCCTCCCGAGTAGCTGGGACTACAGGCATGCGCCACCATGCCCAGCTAATTTTTTTCTATACATATATTTTTAGCTGTCCAGTTAATTTCTTTGTATTTTTGGTAGAGACGGGGTCTCGCTCTTCCTCAGGCTGGTCTCGAACTCCTGAGCTCAGAACGATCCGCCCGCCTCGGCCTCCCAGAGTGCTAGGATTACAGGCGTGAGCCACCGCGCCCGACCTCTGTGTCCTCAGTTTTAATGCAGGATAAACATAATAAATGTGTTATAGATAAACATATAAACGAATATGTGAATAGTATTCTTATTGCATAGCCTATCGCTGCCCCACCCCACCTCTACCTGGTATTTCCGAATGTGTGTTATCATGTAGACCAACATATTTTGCAAACCACTGTTTTATAGGAGAAAGTTTAGAAATTAAAAGTTAAAGAGACATTTAGCAATAACAACATCTAATAACTCAATATTACAACTTCCATGTCTTCCTCCTATCTTAACATTTGACTTGTTTTAAATTACTGGGAAAACCATTTATACCCTCTCAATTTTTAGGTGCACATATTCTACTTCCTTTCTATAAAAGCAATTTACAGAGTGCACAAGAGAAGGTCCGCACATACAAGGAGCATCACGCCTTGTCCACACTTCACGTGGCACAGTCTGAGTAACTGCTCTGGCAACACCTACAGAATTTCGAAGGGCAGACCAGCCCTTTACATGCATTCTGTGTTCTCAGGGTCCTGTGTTGTCATAGAGTCTAAAGGAGGATACCAGGGGACACCGGATTCAGTCTGAGAAGTGTTTTCTCCTACCTAGGGCAGCAACTTGAAAAGTCCCTTCATCAAGTCTTCCCTAGAGTGAGAGCCTTAACCGGCACCGTCTCTAAGTGTCAGCAGCGTCTCACTTCCCTCAATCTTCATGTTACGCCAAGTTTCGGTGTGTGTGCATATTAAGTACTTTCCATAACAGCAATTCTCACACTCATACACACACTAACAGTTCTTAGCATTAACCTAATATAAATGGGGTGCTGCTTCTTAGGCTTCACTCCCACAATTTTAAAACTTAGGCCAACGATCTTAAACAGGATTTGAAATAAGGGAATATCAGTTATACTAGCACAGAATTAGAATAAGTATTGAAAACGACACAGTACCATCATTGTTTTAACTCTGGATGGCTACCAAAGACTTCCTTTCAATAGTTACTTAATAGTAGATGCGAGTGTCCGTTCATTAAACAGCTTCTTTCTTCTGCCCTCCACTCTGCGCTCACTCATGCCTTATTTGCAAAGGCAACACGAGTTGATGATTTCGCATCGGCCAGGACGATGCACAGTGTTTTCTTGAAGCGTGATTAACTTGAGAGATTAGAAGTCTAAGAATAAACTCCCTCGAGATGACCTCAGAGAGAGTTTAAATCTTTATGTACACTTTGCACTTTGTATTCTACAATGCTTCCCGCGCTGACACATTGGCTCTCACTACACTTATGGAGGGAAAGAGCTGAATGAGACTGGCTTTGGGGTTAGGGTGATCGTAGGAATTTACCAGATAACCTTAAGGAAATCACTCCATATCACTTAGATTTAGTGTTCACATGTTGGGAATGGAGATAATAACTACAACAGCAGGGCAGGCTTTTTGTAATAATCAAATTGAGATAAAGAAGAAGTAACTGGCCTGTAAATCATATGCAGTATACAAACTTTATTTGTATAGTTTTCTTTGGTTTCGGCTCTATAGGGAAAGAAAGCAGCTTAGCAAGCTATTCCCAACCTTGGAAGCTCAATCATACTGTGGTTGTTTTAGAATGTTTTAGAAGAGAATTCATTTTTGTTTTCTACCACATCTCAGCTTGCTCGAAATCTCAATCACTGTCAGAAAAAAAGTGATAAACAAAACATGCTTCTGCCCTCATGATTCTGACAATCTAAGCAAGTGTCCAGGCTCACAAACAAAAATGTAGGGGCTCTCTCCATGTGAAATAGGATTTTGATAATCTCTGCTAAACACAAGTCATGGTCAATTTTGGGTTCTGATTATGTAAGTTTTACTTCCTTCTATCTAAGCATGACAGACAGTTGCAGAGCTTTATATCATTTTAATGAGATTATTTCATCGAAATATCTTAATTATATTTCTGTAAAATTCGTTTCCTCTCAGGAATTTGAACTTTTTCTGTTCTATTTTTATTGTACTAAAATCTATGGGGTATTTTCAATAAAATATTTAACAGTGAGCGTAACAAGTGCAAAACTTACAAAGAACTTCTATAAATATATTAGTTAAGAGGTGCTCAAACTTTTTGATATATTCATCATGTTATTTCCATTTTACATGTTAGGATTCCCCAGGTCAGGAAGGGAAGTAATTTTCCCAACTTTCCCCTATTAGCCAAAGACAAATCTGGGATGAAAACACAAATCTTCTCTCCCCCAATCCCACGTCTTTCTCTGTTTTATGAAATCTAATAATCTTCACGTCCACCATAGCGTCTACACTGCATAAATAGTTTTGTAGTGAATGAATGAGTGACTTGAATGACAACATACATCAAGGTCTCTGGGTTATCATCAAATGCATTTGAATATCTCATACGTCAACACCAAGATATAAGATGGCGAGTTTGAAACCGACGAGGCAAAACAGATTCTTTTTCTGACTGTTCAACCCCAGGAAGGATGACTCTACCATGGTTTTGGCAGAGAATAAAGCGTAGTCAATGCCAGATTCTACATTTTTTTTTTTTTTTTTTTTTTACTGTGGCCCACTTTTTCTTTGGGGAAGGTGCTCGAATAATTCAACTTGAAGGTTAATTTCTAGGCACCAGCAGATGGTCATTGAGTTGATCATAATGTCTTCTCAGTCATATGATTTCTTCAAATTTTGATATTTCTTTAGCAGTTAAACTAATCTGTGGCATTTTGTAGTACTCATCTAAAATATATCTTTCTCATAGAACTCACTGTCAATAATTTCAACATCCACCATAAATGTCACAGGACTCCGTCTTCCCTTCATTGACACGGGTGTTCTTTCTGATATTTCTTCACTGTGGAATGGCATTGTGTTATGCCCGTTATTCAACATTATGTATCTTTTATTTTCCTGTGCATTTAATCCATTCCCAGACTGAGGTTTATAGTGTGTTTTCCCATTACAGTTTCAGCAACACATTTTTTCCAGATTAATGAGTGCGAAAGTGAGTGCTCGTGAACCAAGCAAAATTAATAAACAAACAAATAAACAAAAACATATTTATATATACATGTTTTAAAAGTGGGTTTATGCTTTTGAACTTTTTAAAAATTATGCTTTATTGTGTCAGTGTTGATATTCATGAGACTGCCATGTCATAAATCCAAGGGACAGCCTAGACGATCGAGTTCAAAATATTCAAATTGCAGGGTAAGGAAAGAGGCTGCTATTACATTTATCTTTTCTTGTGGAAAAAATGAATAAATGGATGTGTCAGATGTAAACATGCATTTTTTTTATGGTTCTGACTAAAGGAAGTAATAAAATACCTATCATTTTGTGTAATACCCTTTCCTCTGACTCTGCCATGAGCTCTTTATCTTTACAATATTTTTCTCCATTTGAGAGAACTACACATTTGACTATATAATTCTTTCAAACTTAATGCCAGCAATGACATCTACTAGAAACTTTAGAATCTCAAAACTGGATATAATTTTAAATGTGAATATATAAACTCTAGTTATCTTCTTTTTTTAAACTAACGACTTCATTTAGGTACAGAAGTGATATAGGAGAAAAACAAACCCGAACAGTAAAGAAAATGCAGAATGAAAAGCAAGTATATAGCCCCTTAATGCTTAGTCTCTTTGCAAAAATAATGTGACAAGCATTGTTCTGTTTTGTTTTTGTTTTTCATCCTGTTTAACACAAACAGCCTATCCAGGACTTTGCCATTGAGACCGTTATTTACTTTTTAAAAAAATTTACTAATGCTTTTATGTCATCTGCTTGTGTTGGAACACCTACTACTGCTTCATGTTTGGGGACGGCTGCCAAGTGCTCCTTTATATATATCTGCACGTTTATTTAAATAGTTTGCTATCATTGGACTTTAAGCTGTTCCCAGTTTTTTGATATAATGAGCAAAGATATCATTGTTTTAATTAACTTTTAAACCATTTACTTGGATCCAAGTTTAAAAATAAAAAGAAGCATTCAGCTAATGAACGTGCTATTTTCTTCCTTAAAAGATCCAGGGTAGTAGACATCTCGCATCTAAAAGTCATGCTTCATTATGCGTTTTGATGAAAATCAAAATAGGACCGTGTTCTTTGCTTTAAATGCATTATTTAATTTAATCATAACGTAAATCCCTGTCAGAGAGCCCAGACAGTAAATGTCAGGGGCACATGGCGTGAAAGTGAAACGCAACGCTTGAGAGTTGAGGTCCTGGGCTCGAGTCTCTGCTTTGTGTCTTAGGTCTGCAATGCTAGTCCTTTTTGCAGAGAGCAAGTGAATTCCACAGGGCCTATGACTGGCACATGGGAGCTATGCTTTAGCAGATAACCCTGAAAGACCCGTCCTGTTGTTTTGCAGTGGGGGAAAGACAACAGGCAGGGCTGCCTTCGCTGGCAGAATGATTCATCCAGGTGAGCAGTGATGAGATTGTGAACCAGGGTTACGGAAGCAGGTATGTCAGATGAGCATCTCTGGAAGACAAAGTAAGTAGGACTAGGCCAATGCATTTGTTCATTGCTCAGCCTGAAAACCTCAGATTCCAACTTGATTCCTCTCTTATTCATACTCTCCAAAGTCACACCAAGACTCACCAAAGAGTCCAACCTCATCCCGTCCACTGTATCTCTCCACTGGCATGTAAATCCTTTTCTAGGGGTTGTCCACATTACATCTCCAGTATTTCTTTCCAACACAAGTCTGTCTGCTCAAAACTCCCCATCACTCCCAAATCGCCAGAGGCAAAAGTGAAAGCCCTTCTACTGATACATGATGCCCCAAGCCTTGTCCCTGCTACCTCCCTGGGCTCCATTTCCTTTGTGAAGTGACAATTATGATAACGATCTTACACATTGGTGTGGTCATTAAATGAGTCCATTCACAAAGCACTCAGAAAGTATCTGGCTCCTAGTAAAGGCTTGACAAGGATTCCTCACCATTAAGGTTTATTTTTTTGTTTTTTTGTTTTTTTTATGTCAGCGTATTATGGGGGTTTTAATTAAGCTGCATTACATCCCCCCAGAATCCACATGTTGAAGCACTAACCCCCACTACCTCCGAAGGTGAGTTTATTTGGAGATAGGGCCTTTAAGGAAATAATTAAGTTAAAATGAGGTCCTTACCTACAGATAATAAGGCATTTTATGAAGCTACAGTTCTTACCAGAGTATGATATGGTTCAGGGATGGGCAAATAAAATCATGAAATAAAGAGGAAGCTGGAAAAAGACTCATTAGTGTATGTGAACTTGGTATATGCTGGCAGGGGCATTGGCCCTCCAAGGGGAAGGGTAGACTAGTTAGCACATGGTGTCAGCACAATAGAAAAGAGCTATAATACTTTGCATCGTAAAGAAAAAATAAATTACAGATGTATCAAAGCCCAAATGTGAGAATGCAGAACTACAAAAGGTAACATAAGATTTTATATACCAATATCACAAAACATAAGGGGAATTTTGACGTATCAGACACATTACAAATTTAAAATTCTGTTCAGCAAAAGACACCATCAATAAAACAAAAAATAAATGAATAAATAAATAAATAGAAATTCGGCCCTTGGGGTGGGCCCTAATCCAATCTGACTAGTGTCTTTACAAGAAGAAAAAATCTGGACACCTGGGGAGAAACACCAGGGATGTCATGCACAGAGAAAGGACTATGTGAGGTCCCAGTGAGAAGCTGGCCACCTGCAAGCCCAGGAGAAACCAAACCCGCAGAACCTTGATCTTGGATGTCCAGCCTTAGAACTGTGGACAATAAATTCCTGTTGTTTAAGCCACCCACTCCATTCTATTTTGTTACGGAAGCCCCAGAAATCCTATAAAGTTTTAAACAGACTCCATTAAAGTAATAGATATACAAGAAATGGGCATTTTTAATAAAATTTTTATCCAAAATGATATCTCTAAACTCCACGCAGGGTTGTGAAACGGAAGATTTCAGATATGACAGGGAAAGCCTGCCTTGGTATTTCAGAAGTACTAGGTAATGCTCCCCTTGGGGTAGACAAGGGAAAAGTTAGTCTCAGGGTGTGTCTGGTCCATTTGTCTACAAATGATGTAATCGTTTGTCAGGCCTTTCGTCGGATTCAGTCACCCACACATCATTCTTCACCTCTCCCGGGAATCTTCAGCTTCCGTTTCATTTTTCCCTCTGGAGACTGCACTTCACAGAAAGGGTCGTGTTGAGCCTGACCCGTGGTTACTAGGAAGCCGCAGGAGATGGGGACGGGAGAGCAGATTCAGCCACTTCCATAACCACCTTCCCTAACCAACCACGCCATCCATTGGGAGTTTCCAGGTTATACGAAGGCAGTCGGCAACAGAGGATCAGAACATTCTCTAGCTGTTGAAGTGAAAGTATATCCTAAGAGCTGATTTAGCTCCTAAATAAAGCT
>RJWJ010003935.1:0-81025 GCA_004363605.1 Indri indri
TAACCTATGTAACAGAAAGGCAGATAAGTGGCTGCCTGGAAAGTGGAGACGAGTGATGGCCTAGGAGGAGGGATTATGAAGGCGTGTAAGAAAACTGTTAGGGATGATGAGTATTTTTATTTTCTTGATCATGGTGATGGTCTCACTTATGTAAACATATGTTAAAATTTACCATACTGTCCACTTCAAATATGTGTAGCTTATTGTATGCCAATTATACTTCAATAAAGCTGCTTTAAAAAACAGACTTGTGAGAGATAAATTTAAAACGCTTTAATGTGATTTTTAAGTGAGTCCACTTGTGAACCTCATTATTTAAATGCTGTGACAGATTTCTTGTGACATGGTTGATAAATGATAACGACACAGTATTGTATCAGAACACCAAGACTGAGAACGTCTCCTCTATCGTGTATATTGGACTGGCATTACCAGAAGTTAAGAAACAATCTCTGGCCACATCTGTGGTAGACGGAGCAGCTGGGAATGAGATCTGTGTGCTCTGACTTCAGATTTGGCACTTACTCGTGGGCGTATTTCAGCAAGGCCAAAATCTCAAGGCAACCCACACTTGGGTGAGAAGACGATGAGGAAATTGCTCTGAGCATTGGTCACAAGAGTTCACAGAATAATGTCCAGTCCCCAAAGTGCTTGCTGTTCCAACATCAGGATGTGATCTGTGATCCAGGATATAACCACAGATGTGATCTCCTACAGTCCTGTTACCTGTTTCCAAGTGCTTCTGAGATTGGAATGTATAGCCGGCCTCGTGGAGAGGAGACACAATAGCACAGGGCCACCTTGGACGTTATAAAAACACAAGGAACTCACTCTTTCTGGTGCCCCTTTCATGTATCCATCCCAGCACCTAAATGGGCTGTTCGCCCATCCAGTCTGAATCAGTCCCATGGCACCTGACACCAAGCCACCTCTGCTGCAGTTGGCCTTCCCCCTGTCACATCATATAAGGTGGACTCTAGCTCAGGTATCAGTTATTGACCCACAGCCAAGACCCGGATATCGGCGTTTGTTCCCACTAGTGCACATGGCTTAAGCCAAAGAATGTTTCTAGTTATTTGGTGCTCCTTTTCTCAGAAGACACTAGGACATGGTAGGACACAGAGAGTGACGATAAATACAGATAATTATAAAAACTGCAGAATGGAGAGTTCCTCTGAATATAAATAGTTACTCTTTTAAAGTACATCTTTTGTTTTAGCTACCATATGCTTTGTTTATTGCTACTGCCATTTTTGTTCTCTTATGCCAACTAGACCGATATCACACATTTTCTGTAAACACATAAAATTGATGTATCATGATTCCTGTGGTTGGGATAGTTTTACAACTATTCAACTCATCCTGCCTCTGGATAATGTTTGAGCGCCAAACACTACTTTAAGGGGGAAAACAAAAACCATAGAAATAGAATTAACTTCCCTAAATCCTCATCCCTTAATTTTAGTTGTTCTCACAAATAACAGTACAGAAAAGTCTCACAGCTTATCCTGTATTATAACATGACAAACATGGATTGTATGTAGATTTTTTATGATTATATTCCTGGCTTTACAGAATTCCAAAGACATTGTAAGCAGAGCAAAGTGTTTCTTATTAAAAAGACATAATCTTTCTTCAGAACATTTAGTAATCTTTGAATTGTTTCATGAGATTTTGTTTATTAGTACACTTAAACCTCCAGAATAATATCAACAAGAGCTTAGCACATTTAAACCTCCCATCCAAAATCATATAAGAACTATCATTCATTGCATATTCATTATTATTAAGCAGTCTGTTAAGTATCTTAGTTATTCTTCTAACAACTATATGAGGCTTTATTATTTCCATTTTTATAGAAAAAGGAACTGAAGCTTATAGAGACCAAATGACTTGCTCAATTTCACACAGTAAGAGGTAGGGCTGAACGTGAGCCAAAGCCTAATTCCAGAGCTGAAGTTTGAGTTTTTAATAACAAAGCATATTTTGCCTCCCCAAATATACCTACCTTATATATAAGAGAGTCTTTTTGCCCACATCTTCTTGCTTCTAATATGTGGGGTGGGGGGCTATGGGGGTTTAAAATGAGGTAGTCTTTCTGCTGCCATCAGGCAATGAACTTATAGGCTAATTTTTCAATGTACAAAAAAAAAAAAAGAGCTAAATTCTAAAACAAATGTATTTCAAGTGGTTTTAATACAATAGAAGCTATACCTCTTTACCAATTTGTAAACCATTTATGTTGATCCCAATCTATTTTTGTTGCCTTTAGACATTTATATAGCTTAGTTTCATCATCTTTGAAGCACACTGTAAAATATCTTTGAAAAAGCAAAGACAATGGTTATTCTTTGGAAATGGAATGGATTTTTTAAATGTCATTGTAATAATAATCATAATAAAATTTTGTTAAACCTCATACCTAATGGTGTCATATTTTACAAATTCACTGATAGACAGTATAAACAATGTAATATGTCTTACAATAAAATATAAAATAGGTATTTTTCTATAATACTAATTCTAGTAGCTAACATATTGCACAGCAACTGCCAGAATACCCAATTCCTTTGCAAATCCACCTTTATTGCCCCGACACAATTTTAGTTTTGCTAACAAAATTGAAAATTATGTAAATAAAAATAAAATATATTAAAATTAAAACTATCAGATTATCACCAATAGAATAGGTCGTGATTTAAAAATGTGACTGCTTTTACAGGACAAGCTTACATTTTATAACCACATTCATGTGTGCGCATCAAGTTTTTTCATATTTCAAGTCAAAAGAATCATCAGATAAACCTAGAAATTTGAGTGATACATTCAAATTTGGAGCTTTATAGAAGGTTAAACACACCCTCCGGGGAATGTACAATTAAGTCATAGAGCTTTGAGTTTTTCCCTCAAGTGTTCTAGATTTTGGCCCCACTAGTGTTAACACTAATGCTATTGGCAGCCCAGCATTTTCTCTCAAGGGGAGAAACGTGATAGAACTGGCACAACAACTCACTCTGGATTTTCTAAATTCCACTTGAGCTGTGCTCTTTTTGCTGGGCTTTGGAGACGTGACCTGTTATCAAAGAGGAAGTAAGATAAAATGCTAAGTTCATTTTAGGCCACTGAGTTATCTGAATCCCTATTCCCAGAAAAGGCATAACAAAGCAACCCTAGTCTTCATTTTTCTCAGGAGTCTTACTGAGTTTGTCATTTCATCCCTCCCTGGCTACTAAGCATCACGAAATCAGCAAGATTCCCCACAATGTCTTCTGCAGCATGTACGTGCACCTCCAATGCCTATACCTCTGCTTTACTGAGGCAATGCGAGAAAAGTAGAAAGAAATAGAATGATAAACATATAAATATGAGTAACAGAAAATTCCCTTCACAAACACCTAGGGTAGCTTCAGGACTTTCGGAGGTGGACTGCCCTGAGATGCCATTTGGCCTGTGGACCAAGCTTGCTTTTGAGGATTAAGCACTTTTATACAATGACCCTCCTGAGTGAGGAATCCTTGTGTCTCCAAAGTCTTTTCACATTGCAATTAAACATGTAAATGTCCATGAGGACGGAGCAGAACTAAGCAAGGGTCAACCAGATTGCAAAAGTTAGGGGAAAAAATCGCATTAAAATTAATTGCCTGAGGCATACCAAAGCACTCTGGGCAGAACAGCAGAGTTTCTGGACAGGAAATTAGAAAACCTCCATTTTAATATTACCTGCCATGAGCAATAGAAGAAAGAGGAGAAAGAGGTCAGTAACATGTTTCTTTCAAACTTTTTAAATAAAATTTAAACATTATTCTCCCTAGTGTTATGCAGGATTTAGGCTCAAATGCATGTGCCCTTTTAAGCTAATTTCTGGAACCAACATGTAAAGAATTTAAAGGTATTTTGTTTTATCCTACTGTCCTATGTGAAGTCCGATTTATAAAATGAAACGGCTTTTTTCCTGAATGAAATGATAGTAACAGCAGCCACCATTTATTGAGGGCTTACTACTTGCCAGGCACACATCTAAGCACTTTATGTACATTAACAACCGTAGGAGGTAGTTACTGATTTTATCACCTTCGCGGATGAGACGGGCTCAGAGGCAGTAGCCAGCTCCTCCTCCCGTCAGTGCCGGATTCGAACATCTTCCCTGAGAACCCTCCTGCCCGTGACCTCCCCTGCTCCAGGCTTCCTCGATCACTTCCTCTGAGCTGCACTGTACCTAGTACATTCCTCGCCTATAGAAACGATCGCATTGTAATGCAATTATTTGTCTGCACATGTTTCTCCCAAGCAACACTGAGAGGGCAGAGACCATGTCTCCGGTTTTTTTGGTACCCTCAGCACCTGTTATGCTGCTTGATATACATGGTAGGGATTCAAGAACTGTTTATGAATGAATGAGTGAATAAATGAAGAAATGAATGAAGGGGAAAAGTAAACTTTTAGAAAGAGAAAATATCACAAGGAAAGGACCTAGTGGGGAAGGAGTATTTAAATAATGTAAGGAAACTTATCCAAGTTCTTCTAATACTTACTTTGGATTTTATATGTGTATTCTGCCATCTCCCAGTTCCCTTATCTGTCTAAATAGCCAGCAAATGCCAACATGCTTCTCAAACACAATGGCACAAGGTTGCCAGGCATGGTGAAAAGAGTGCCACATTTAGAGTCTAATTTGATCTGACACCTGAAGGTACTGAGTGTGGGCATGTCAATCAACCGTCTGAGCAGCCTTTGCTCATCTGTGAGACAGGATCACTCCTGCCCACGCAATACCTCTCACGTCCCTTTAGTGATTTAGAAAAATCAAACCATATGTGTGAAAGCATTCAAATGCAGAGAGTAACACAAATGTTCCTGACTAAAGTAGGTGGGCATTATGAGGGACTGAAAACACCGGCTAACTCAGAGTTACATGGCATGGGGAAGGTAGACAGGAACTAGCTTCTACCGAGCGCCCACTGTGTGCCAGGCACTATGCAAGCACTACGTGTAAGAGATCTCACTTCCCCAAAGCTATTGGTAAGGGGTCAAGCTGCGAACTGGTGTCATGTTTTATTGATTTCAAAACTCATGATGTTTTTACCAACGCTCTGCTGCCTTCATGAAGTATCAGTTGTCACTGTACAGAATTATCTGGAAGTTTGAATTTATGGCTAAAAGTTCTAAGAGGATTAAGGAAAACTTTGAAAATTTGTTATATTAAAATCTATTGGCATCTTTCACGTTGGAGTTTACGAGACTGAACAGTCATTTTACTTGGAGTTTAAGCGGGGAGGGGCATAAATAACAGCATTCTGCCCTGACCAAGCGCAGAACCAACAAAGAGACAGACACAAACCTGAGCCCGGTGGAGATCACCACACATTTGTTACTGATAAGAGTGAGACCGCAGGGTATCTTGCCTCTGCAGCCTCAGTGGACTCCCTTATATCCCACCCCCTTATGCGGCCTTCCCACCCCCTCAATCACTGGCAACCCTGTGAACCCACAGGCATTGCCCAAGGCAGGCAACTTGCCTCATGGCAGAGAGCAGGTAAGAACACACCTTTAGCGAGCAGACAGATAGGAGTGAGACAGACACACGGGAGCTCAGCTGAGCATGCCCACCGAGCAAACCCATTAGTTAGCAAAATCTGCTCTGATGAGCCAGAGTGAAGGGGCCAAGAGAACCTGGAACTGTTCCTCCCCCAGTCTGCCTTCTTAGGGCAGGGAGTGAATTTCCTGTCCCTCTATGGAAATATGATGAGTGGGAAATAGAACCATTTTTGGCTTTTTGCGTTTTCTATTTTAAAAATGGAGAAAAAGAGGGATTGTTTTGGAAATCTGGGTCAATGAGAATTTATTTAGTCTTATATTTACACTAATGGGAATTAACTAAAAGAGAAATCTTAGCACATGATATACAGATGCTTAAAGACCCCATTCAATGTGCCAGCCCAATTTGGGGATGGCTTCTGCCCTCAAAGGTCAAAGGCAAATTCCTTAAAGGGCAACTGAGAGTTCGGACCAATGGTTTCCCTGCCTACACCCATGAGATATGTGAATAAACCTTTTCTGAACCAGCCAACTTCCTTTTAGCTACTTCCCTTTAGCCATCTGAGCCTGTGATAAGAATGTGGCTGAGTCTCACTGCGTTATGGAAATGTCAGCTGGGTGAGACACATGTATTTATTAAACACCTACTGTTTGCCAGGCACTGGGAAAACAGAGCCGTTCGAGGAGCTTCCTTTCTCGTGAGGGAGAGACAGACAGTAAGTATGTAAGCCAACAAGATATGTTATGACACTAATAAGCGCCATGAGAAAGAGGAATAGGATGTTATGAAAGAGAGGAGGCCTTCATTAAGACCCGAATGATGAGAAGGTAGCAGCACACAAAGACCTGGGGAAGAGCAGTGCAGACAGAAGGAAATAGCGCAGAGGCCCTGAGATGGACATGAGCTTGACGTCTCTTCAAGGGGTGGTGAGAAGGCCAGGGTTGGCTGGAGAGTCAGGAACGGGGGAAGGGAAGTGTGGGGAAATAAGGCCAGAGAGGGAGTCGGGAACTAGATATTATAAGTCTTGTGGACATTGTGAAGGGGTTTGGATTTTAGTCTTGGTCTAAGGGGAGGCCATTAGAGAACTGAACCAGGAAATGGCTCAGTACAATGTACACATGACCATCCCGATGCTGTGACAAGCACTGACAGCAGGTGGGCAAAGGAGCAGGGACAAGATCGACTGGGAGGTGCTGGTGGCTTGGACCAGAGCTTAAAACAGCAGAGATGAAGAAAAGTGATAGGATCAGGTGATATTTAAGAGGTAGTACTAACGGGAGATTCTGACGGATTGGGTGTGAATATGGGGAAAGGAGGGAAATCAAGGATAAATCCAAGGTGTGGGGCCTGAGTAATCGGTGGGGCCATCGACCACCATGGGGAAGACTTGAAAGGCTTGAACCAGGGAGAGGGGTGGGATCACCCTGCTGTGGGCCATATTAACTTTGAGCTGCCTACTAGACATCCAAGGGGAGATGTTAACAAGAAAATTGAATATATGAGTCAGGCTTAAGGAAGAGTTCTGGGCTGGAAGTACGCATTTGAGAGTTAGTGGGGCCTGATGACACCAGCTAGAGAGAGAATAAAGAAAAGAAGCAGAAGTCAGAAAAAATCCACCATTTATAGGCTTACAGAGAGGAACCCGCAAAAGAAACAAATATTAATAGAAGGGCCGTTGTGGTAGAGTATGATGATAAGGAAGCCTAGACAAGGCAGTTTCAAGGAGGGGATGGTCAACTGCATCAAATGCTGCTGAAGAAGAGGAGGGCAGATAACCAGCCCCTGGTTTATCAACACATAGTCCTCGGGACCCTGCTATGATCTCCTGCAATAGAGTATGGGGATGTAGGTGCCTGAGCTTCTGAAGTCTTTTCCCATCTTATGGTTCTATGAGTTTGAAGACATACCACGAGCTACAAATATCTCCTCCTTCACTTATACCCAAAGCATCACTCGCCTGGGGGCTCTTTTTGCTGTCCTCACTTCCCCACTAATTCAATTGGGGAGGACACAAACATTCAGACCATAGCAATATACTTGTGTGTGTGTGTGTGAGTGTGTGTGTGTGTGTGTGTGTGAACATACACATGCACAAACTCATATATAATTTTAATCCTATGGGTCAGTGCGAATCTGATGCAGTGGTTCTCAATTGGAGAGAAGGGCAATTTTGCCACCCCAGGGCAGACTCCAAGGCACTGTCTGTAGATATTTTTGGTCATCATAATGGGGAGTACTACTGGCATCTTCAAGATAGAGGCCAAGGATGCTGCTAAACCTCTACAATGCACAGGGCAGTTCTCCTACAACAAACACTTTCCTGACCCAAAATGTCAAGTATGTTGAGGTTGAGAAACCCTGACATCACAGTGGAAGGGCAGAGAGCACCAACCTGAACTGGACATTCCACACACAGTGTACATAGCCCAGCAATTTTATTGGCCTGGCCAGATCTGTCCGTGTAACTGATCTATACTGCAATCACAAGAATGCTATGAACTGTAGATGTGAGACATGGGCAATGATATACTTCACTAATTTACACAGCTGCCTGTGCTAGCTGATGTCCACAGAAGATCATTTTATAGATTTAAAATGTTGTCTTAATGTATATACCTCTAGCCTAGCTCCACTTGAACCTCACTAAATGGAGGTATCAGCCTCACCTCTTAGACTCAATTTCCTCTTTTCTAATTCAAAGAGTCTCTGGTATCACCTGTATGCCCCAGCACTTTATGCAGCAAGCACGCTTTATGTAATAGTGACCACAGTGCTAAAGATCATGCCTACCAATTAAATCCCATTATTCCTCCCTGCAGGCCTGTAAGGAGTCTTATATCCTCCCCAGGCCAGGCAATGGAGGGGATAACCCAATAATGCCGAATGGGAGAACAAGTGATCAGAGTAAAATTATCAACAAATATACAAAAAACCTGGCAACATCATATAGGAACTGTAATACCCTCTTCTTTCGTGGGCCAACAATGGCAGTATTTGAAAATACCCACAACCTATTTTTAAAAACAAAAAAACCTCTTGGCTGGGTGTGATGGCTCAGGCCCATAATCCTAGCACTCTGGGAGGCCGAGGCAAGAGGATTGCTTGAGCTCAGGAGTTTGAAACCAGCCTGAGAAAGAACAAGACCCCATCTCTACTAAAAATAGAAAAAATTAGCCGGGCATCGTGGTACATGCCTGTAGTTCCAACTACTTGGGAAGATCTCTTGAGCTCAGGAGTTTGAGGTTGCTGTGAGCTGTGATGATGCCACTGCACTCTAGCTAGAGGGAGACCATGTCTCAAAACAAAACAAAACAAAACACCCTCTTGAGACTCAAATCCCAGTTGAAAATTTAGCTGGCAGTAAAGAGCCTATCTACCAACCTCAAGGTCAACTATATATCTATTCTTTTTTCATAGCATGTCAAGTTTTTCACCCCGTACTTGCAGGGAGGGGTTTATTTAAACAATATTTATATTATATTCTTAAAATAATCCTGAGCCTAGAGAAAAAAACATAATATCCACAGCAAAACCCCAAAGAGTTGCTGGGTGGAGAAGCAACGGCTTGGGTTTCAATTTAATTCTTATTTGCTCAAAGGCCAAAGTAATTTTTCCATGAGGAGAATGAGGTCATTCTTCACAGAAAGGGATCACTGTCTCAAAATTCATATGACCAGGAAACACAAGACCAATATAATGAGAGGTTTCAGAAATGGGAACTAAATAAAGTGGACTTAAGATGTACACGTGACTTAAGCCACAGAGATACATTAACAGCATACAGTGAATCCTTTGCTTTTTTCCTAGGAAAGGGCATCCTCCCATACCCAGCCCACCCCATACCAAAGTGCCCCCCACTGCTCCACACCATGGGGGCTCTTCCAAACAAACCACACGAGAGCACCAGCAGTAGAGCTCCCAGGGCTTCCTTGGTGCCTTGGTGGGGCCAAGTCCCAGGTTGGTATGGTTGAGTATTGAAGCAGATTAGAGCATGTGCCCGAAGGTATTACAAACATGGAAATACCAACAATAACATGCAGGCAGAGGAAACAGCGATGCCATAACATCATCAATCTGTTTGTTTGCATCCTGATTCGTTATTGCCTTGCCTACTTTTTCAGCTCACACCGGTTTACAGAACAGCGTGAAGAGAGAGAGCCGGGGCAAGTTCAAATCCCAGCTTGTCTTTTCTCAGCTCTTTGACTTTAGGAAAGTTATGTGATTGTCTGTGACTTAATTTCTCCATCTTTAAAATGGTAAATAGTAATGATAATGGCATATATGGGCCACCGTGATCGTTAAATGAGAATATTAGTATGAGCTAAGCATAAAACCTAATACTTGGTAAGTTCGTGAATGCTAGTCATTATTACACTACCCTTTTTTGGTTCACAACTTTAATTCAAAGATTCAAAAAAGCAAAAGATTAGAAGACCTCAGGGATGATCTAACTCACACACACTTTAGGAAATAGGAGCTCAGAGAACTTATGTGATGCATTTACAGTTGCACAGCTAGTTTGCAACAGTATGAGATTAAAACCCAGGTTCCCTGATACCTAGACAAGTGCTCCTAGCAGGGGAAACGGTGTAAAGTTTTTTGAAGAAATATATTAACCAATTCTCCTGCCAGAGAAATTGTGGATACTTCCATGTAGTGGAAGCACGTCTTCTAAAGTCTGTTGCCTGCATTCATTCAGCCAAACCAGGCGTTAGTTGCAAGGGAAACAGCTGGTCCCGCTGGGACTTGTCACACAGTCACCCCGAGCCTCTAAACGAGCCATTATCTGGCAACAGCAGATTGGGACCATCTGTCACTGCAGGGCACATATGGCCCCACTAGATTGTAAGAAGAAGGTTGTCACAAAAGGTCATTAACTATGCATTGCTTTTCTGTGATGAGCTCTAAGCAGACACAATGATCCTCCCATTTTATCTCAAATCCTCTAATTCTCTTTAGCACTTACAGAAACTGAGGCCAAATAAATCAGAAGTCTTCCTGCTATGGCCCCTGGTAAATCCCAGAAAAGGTTCTATTTATTTGCTTCTTTTCCTTTTGATGAGTTTAAGTTCCTTTTAAAATATGTTTTACATTTTCTTCATAAAGAATCCCATAAGGAGTGAAGGTTTGTAAATAGTGCCTAATGCAAGATAAAGATTGGGTTTGCTTTAGACATACTAGAGAAAATTAAAGAAACAAGGGAGAGCAAGGCCAACTGTTTGGGGTAGAGGGAATCGTAACAACAGAGAACACAGTCAAGAAAGAATCATACTGAAAGATAACAAGTGTTGGCGAGGATGCGAAGAAAAGGCAATCCTTGTCCACTCTTGGGAATGTAAATTAGTGCAGTCACTATGGAAAACAGTATGGAAGTTTCTCAAAAAATTAAAAATAAAACTCCTATGTGATCTAGCAATCCCACCTCTGGGTATATATCCAAAGGAAATGAAATCAATATATCAAAGAGACATCTTCACTCCTGTGTTCATTGGAGCATTATTCACAGTAGCCAAAATATGAAATCGAGCTAAGTGTCCATCAGTGGATAAAGAAAAGGCACTGTATATACACAATGGAATGCTATTTAGTTTTTAAAAAGAAAGAAATATTGTAATTTTCCACAACATGAATGAACCTGAAGGACATGATGTTAAGTGAAATAAGCCAGGCACAGAAAGACAAATGCCATATGATCTCACTCACATGGAATCTAAAAAAGTTGAACTCATAGAAGCAGAGAGAATGGTGGTTACAGGGATTAGGGGCAGAAGGGGGTTGGGGAAATATTGGTAAAAAAAATAGAAAATTTCAGTTAGAGAGGAGGAATAAGTTCAAAAGATTTATTATACAACATGGTGATTATAGTTAATAACAAGATATTATATTCTTAACAATTGCTAAGAGAGATTTTAAACGTTCTTACCACAAAAAAATATGTGATGTAATAGTATGTTAGCTCAACTTAGCCAATCCGCAATGTATAGATATTTCAAAACATCATGTTATGCACAATGTATACAATTTCTATTTGTTGATTAAAAACTTTTTAAAAAATAGAAAGAAAGAATCATACCTTTCTAGTTTGATTTCTGCAAACAAGGACAAGGACAATTACTTAAACACTACAAAAGAGTCAATCAAGTGTAAAAAAAAATTGCTCAGAGAAATAGGGTAAATAGGCAGTGCTTTTAAAATATGGCTTCAGATTCTTTGATATTTATTTTGATAAAAGTTTAGGTCTCTGTATTGTCACCTTGATTATGGGCAGGCTTGTGACTGCTTAACCTAATGGAGTATGGCAGAAGTGATACCACACGACTTCGGAGGCTAGATCATAAAAGACCATGCAACTTCCACCTCATTCCTAGGTATACTAACTCTTACATCCCCGTCCCACCATGCAAGAAGTCAAAGCATCCTGAAACCTCCATGCTATGAGGAAGCCCAAGCCACATGTTAGAGGCCACAAGTGGGTGCTCCAGCTGACAGTCCTACCCGAACTCAGCCCTCAGGTCATCTCTGCCAGGGCACTCCAGAATAGTCCCAGTCATTCTTGTCTTCTCGGCTAAGGCCCCAGCAATAAAGTCATCACCACTCTGTGCTGTTGGAATTCCTGACCCACAGACTCTATGAACGTAATAAAATGTCTATTGTTTTTATACTTCTAAACTTAGTGCAATTTATTATACAGCAACAGATAATCAGAACTTAATGAGATAGCAAAAGCATCCCTGGTTACTTTTAGTGAATATAAATAGAAAGAAGAAAGAGAACTGCCACCCCATGCTTTATGCTGTATCATTTAATCCTCAGAGAAGTCCTATGGCCTAAGGGTTATTTTTCCCACCTCTTAAGAAAACTGAGGCTCTGAGAGATTTAAAACAACTCACCCAAGGATGAAGCTGAAATCTACACCTAGGATTATTTGACTGCATAGATCTTTCTACCACATCTCACTCCTGCTCAAATGTCCAGAATCAGACACATGTTATATCCCAAAAATCACAGAACCACTATGAGTAAAATCAGCCTTTACATTCAACAGCCACTTTTGGAGCACTTCTCTATGCCAGGAATGCTGCTCAGTGTTCACAATAGTGGGCAAAACAAACCCATATCCAGTCCCTTCCTCCACTCTCACGTCCGCCCCTGCTCACCCTTCCTTTTTCAAACCACTGGTAATTTTTAAAATCCACATCTGTCAGATACTCCCCTGCCTGAACTCTTTCAGGGGTTTCTCTCTCGCCCATGCCAACGGTGATTTACAAACCCAATCCAGTAACTGGTGCCAAGGCTGGCTGCATGAAAATCAGCTAAGATTTGCTATAAAAATAGAGACTCCCAGGCTTCACCTCCAGAGATTCAGATTCAGTAAGCTCCCCGGTGATGCCTGTATGCAGCCATGCTGGGAAACGCTGGCCGAGAGGACACCCAAATTCTTTCACACGGTGTATGAAGTCCAGCATATTCTGGCTCCTACCAACCTCTCCCTCCTTACTTTCTGCCACTCTCTCACCTCTGGTTCATTCATTTTATACAAATTCAGAAAACATGTCCTTTAAGGATGTCTAGTCTCTGTCTCATCTGTTCCTTACACCAAGAAGGCACTTCTCCCACTGAACCCTCTGGTGGAGCATCTGCTTTCCTGGGAGTGTTCCCTGACTCTCGTCCCTACAGGCATAGTTGGCGCCCTTCCCCGGTGTTCCTATTGCCCTTGTACCTACCTCCAGCCACTTAACTCGTGGCTAAGGGGCGTGCTAATGCCAGGGACCCAGGCTTATTCACTTTAGAGTCCCCAGTGTTAGCACAGTGCCCCATTTATCAAAGAGAGTCAACAAATGTTTGCTGAATGAATAACCCAATGTGTTTCCTTTCAGCTCTCACTGCCAAGAAAGGCAGAGCCAAATTCAGTTACCGAGTATAGTAATTAGCTCATCCCAGGTGCCTGGTAACATCTGCTCCCTGTTTCTTTGAGATGGTCTCTGTTCTCTTTTTAGCCATGATTGTCCTATTTCACATTAGGTTTAATTTGGTATGCTCTTTCAAATCCTTTTGAAAGAAGGTGGGATATAAATTCTGAATAAATCAATAGATACATAACTTCCTCAAAAGACATCTGTGTTGGGATAGCATAAGAGCAAAGAGGGAAAAATACTGGAAAATATGCTATGCTTCTCAAATCAAATGATTAATAGTTCTTCATGTTTTCTTAAATGGATAAAAATAAAGAACTGTGAGGAAATACCCACTCAGATGAATGTTTGTTCATTTAACACATAGTTCTCAAGCATCTGCTTTGTACAAGGCAACCTGGTACCACGAGTGGTGAACACATGATTAAGATCCCAGGGATCAGAGCTTACTGTGCCAGAGGCTAGAGGAGACCTGTATGTAAATATCACCTTGCAAATTATAAAGTGGTAATGTCCATACTAAGGATGCAAAAAGAGAGAGTATTTCTACCTGGCAGGGTCAGAGAAGGCTTCACAGAGGCCATAGAATCTGACCGAGGCCTTAAACGATGCCTAAGCTTCAGACACATAAAGGAAGGGGGACAGAGGTATGCATTCCAGGATGAAGAAACAACATGACAATGTAGGGCAAACTGTAGCTTGGCTGGATAATAACATCTAACATTTATTGGGCTCTTACTATGCACCAGGCATTATGTTACATGGTGCATTATTGTTTTAATCTCCAAAGAACCCGAGGGGCTAAGCAGATAAAGAAACTGAGCCTTAGAAGTTAAATGACTTGGCCAAGGTCACACAGCCAGTGCGTGACAGAACCAAGACCCAATCAAGGCAGACTCCAGGAATTTACACTTAAGACTTCCCAGACACTTATTCAAGGAGCAAAGATTCATACCTGGGGGCAGTAGGAGATGAGACCAGAAAGATGGGCTGGGGTTGCATAGCAGAGGCCTTCAAAGCCAGGATTGTGACCTTGATTCTGTTAGCAATGCAGAACTGATGCCTTTTTAAGAGAAGGGGAAAATAATAAATTTTACAGGCATTAAATGCTTATCGAATGAATTAATAAATGAATTAATAAGGGAATTTTTAGGGTAGATTAATCAAACAGCAGCATATATGTTAATAATAGATTGGAGGAGAGATTTTGAAAGAATGAAATCAATAGATTAAAACAAACAAAAAAATGTAACAGAGTACTGAATAGGACAGTGGGAGAGAAAAGAAAGAACAAACATGGATACTGATGAGACATAGAATAATGTCGTGCTCCTGAGCAACTGGAAGGATGGTAATGTGAGACAGCAGCAGAGAAATAAATGCAGTAAGTGTTTTGGAGAAGAGATACAGAAGCTGGCGGGCCCCCCAGTGGAGCTGTTCTGCAGGATGAGGACTCAGGAGAGAGGTCAGAGGGGAAAGGATGGAATTAGAAGACATCCGTCAAAACCACAGCAGGAAGGAAACTGCCAAGACCAAGTACACAAAGATAAAAGGGCCTTCCTCATAACACCGAGAAACACAGTGTAGGAAGATGTGAAGAGAAGAAGAAAGGAAATCAGAAAATGTCGGGTGGTGTAAATGAAGTCAAGATGAAATGCATTTCAAGATGAAGGGAAAGTGAGGGGAAAAGGCAGGCAGAGAAGGCTTTGAGAAAGAGAACTTGACATAAGGTTATCTAACCTATTAAATGAGAAGAGACCATTAAGACAGGTGATGGTGGATGAAAAGGAAAAAGCCCACTAGCAAGAAGGAGAAGAGTGGCAGAGGCTGACAAAGTGTAATACAGGTCAGGGGTTACAAACCCAGATGCCAAAGGCGCCAGACAGGGAACATGCAAGGATAAAACTGGCAGAGTACGAGAAGATCATGCTACCCTCCAGGTGTACCATTCACTTTCCACATTTGACAGAAGCATCAATACAGAGAAATATCTAAGAAAAACAAGAGTGCGAAGCAATGATAAATGATAACTGACACTGTGTCTCAGTGTTGGGGGCCGCAGGGAATGGTGGGGTCTGCGGCGAACTGAAGAATGCATGCCCCGTCTAGGCAGAAGCAGAAATCAGCTCCAAGAGACTGTTTCATGTGAGAATGCAGGCCCAGGGTTGCCAGTCCCCCCATGTGTCAAGAGAAAGAGAAATCTAGATTTTTATACAAATCTCCTAATTTGTAAACGGAAAAAACATAGGATGGGCCAACCAGACAGTCTTGCAGGCATCACTCAGCTCACTGCCTGCCCGTCCGAGGCCACCTGAATCCGCTCTGTCTTCACTAAGTCTGGCAACTAAAGAATGACAAAGGTAGAACAGTGATTTGACAGTATAGCAGAATGGAGGGAAGGGCTTTTTGTTTGTTTTCAGATTATAAAGAACTGAACATTTTTGTTGGCTGACAGGAAGATAGCCTAATGATGAACAGGAAGAGATCTGAAGTTGTATGAAAAGGGATACAATTAAAATAAGAATGGTTTATTTCGTTTTGTTGGTTTTTAGTGTACTTTTTGGATAAATAATCATCAGGGAGAGAAAGATCTTTGTTAAGTACAATTTGGAATTAACTGATCAACAAGGAGGGATAACAATCATACAACACATGCTATCATTACCTCGTCTTGTAAACAGGCAGCTCCTATAGGAGGTTGACAGCCCTACAGGTGAGACAGGCCCCACTAGCAGCCAGGATAATTTCATTATCGAAACAAGAGCTCCTGTGCATGTGATGTGCCAATGGGGACTGTCATCATGGATAAAAGACATGTCACTGAGCAGCTAGCACCCCTCCTTTCAAACAACGGAAACCCCCTTCTGTAACATGGAACTTGGATTTGGCATTCAAAATTCCAAAGTTTCTCATCATTTGGAAACTGGTTTATGTCTTCAGTGCACCAACAAAACAAAAATCCAGAATGTGTCCCATTGTCCTGGTAAAGGTTTTATTTCTGTTGTCCAGCCTGGCTCAATGAAGAGGGAGGGAGGTGGCAGAAGAGAGCCACAGAGAGCCTCCAGATTTCAGAAGCCATGACACGTGGGACATGACTCAGGTTGATGTCTGGTACTAGGCTCTAAAAAGTCCACCAGTATTTTCACTTTCCAGATGAAACAAAAGCAAATTCAAATTGCATGAATAGATTATCAACTCAATTTTATGTATTTTCCAACCCAGTGTTACAGAAAGACCAGAGATCTTGCGGAAAGGAAGGTAGGAGGGAGGAAAGGAGGGAGGAAGGATCAGGAAGACATGGTTCTTAAATGTCTTTCCAAACCCTCTAAACTAAAGGAATAATTCTTCTCTACTAGGTCAGTGCTCTAAAATATTGACTTTCTTCTCCCTGGCTGTCAAGGGTCCCACCCTACATACCCAAACTAATTCCCCATTATTCCCAAAGTATGTCCTTTGTTCCTACGGGCAAGATGCCCTAAAATGGTGATATCCTACAAAGATACTATCTGTTTATTTATCAGATTACTTACAAAGAACGTATTATACGCCAGGCACTAGACTAGGTGGTGGGATCTATAGAGAATGATTTGATCACCCTCATAATGTGTACCAGGTTTGGTTCTACTGCCATCACTCATACTCTCTTCTTCAGGAACACCTCCTCTTCCGCACTCTGTCTGAAAATTCTTCCCATCCCTTTTCTTCCAACAAAACTTCCCTGTGTATTATTAATTGGTTCATCAACCTTTTCTCTCAGCCTCATCAGCTCTTATGAGCCTGTAAAAGTATGCACCTTTTAATCATATACCACCTTGTATCACCTGCTCTTGTCTCATGACTGCCATCATGACTCATGACTGGCCACTCCCCAAGGCCAAAAAGCCCTTGAGGGAAAAAAACCACATCCATTATTTCTTCTCTTCTTTCCATTTGGTCTAACACAGAACTCAGTGCATTTTAAGAATGTATTGCAGATGACTAATTACTTTCCAAATCAAATTTAAGAATAGTTCATTTACCCTATGTAGTAGTTTCCTATGGCTGCTGTGACAAACTGCCACAAACTTGGTGACTTAAAAACACAGGAATGTATTCTCTCTTAGTTGTAGAGGCCAGAAATCTAAAATCAGTATCATTGGGCAAAAACCAAGGTATGAACGGGGGCCATACTGCCCTGGGAAGCTCTACAGGAAAATTCGTTTCTTGCCTCTTCCAGCTTCTGGTGGCTGTCAGCATTCCTTGGTTTGTGGCCACATTATCCAGTCGTGGCCTCTATGATCACATCATCTTCTCCTCTTGTGTCTGTGTCAAATCCCCTGCCTCTCTTTTGTAAGGACACTTGTGATTACATTTGGGGTCCACCCAGATAATCCAGGGCAATCAGCCCATCTCAAAATCTTATTAATCACATTTGCAAAGACCCTTTTTCTATGTAAGGTATCATTTACAGGTTCCTAGGATTAGGGTTTTCTATCTTTGGGGGCTATTATTCAGTCTACTATACCCTTAGAATTAGGCCTTTTGATGTAATAAATCTGTAGCAAACAGCCAAATAAAGTCAATTAAAATCATGAAGAATATTAATTCTCTTATCCAGGAATTTCTTATCCAGGAAATTTAAATATACAACAAACAGCCAAGAATCAAAAAATAATGCAAAATAGATATCACAGAGTCTGTAAGTAGAAATTATAAGGTTAAAACATGTCAGAAGGATTCACTATTGGGAAAGCAATAGTGTGAAATAAGTCAAACATTAGTATTATTTTTAATATGGCCCACAGGATCCAAAGAAGATTATTCCAAAATAAGATACCTGGAAAGACCATAAATTAAGATTGACTTTTTTTTTTTTTTGCTTAGGAAAGAGAGCCTTCCCTAGTGGCATTCAGCCATAAAATCAATCTTTTTCCACCTAAAACTGCAGGTTGAGATAATCCATTTCCTTTATAAAATCAGTAAGACAATTAAAGCCAGTTAGACCACAGGCAGACTGTGTTCAGCAGAAGCAGAGAATCACTCAGCCACTGAGGCTATTTTACTGTTTAGGAGTCTACAGAGGAATCCGTAAGAAGGCAGAAGCTTAGGTTTTGAGACGATGGGCTCCCAAAGGAGGCTACATAAAATCTGAATACTGTTTTAAAAGACACAAATGACCACTGGAGAGTGTGGTCTAAAAAACAGTAGCATTCTAGTTTTTAAGAGTTTGAGTTGTACTGTACTGAGTTGTATTACAACAACTGACATTATGCAAACACGGAGATAGTTTTTAAGGCCCCTGCTAATGTACACAAAGAGACAAACAGTAAAAAAAAAAAAAAAAAAAAAAAAAAAAAAAAAAAAAAAAAAAAAAAAAAAAAAAAAAAAAAAAAAAAAAAAAAAAAAAAAAAAAAAAAAAAAAAAAAAAAAAAAAAAAAAAAAAAAAAAAAAAAAAGTCAGGCAACAGGAAATTCTGTGGTCCAGGAACAACTCTTTTACAAGGAGGCACTGCTGGACAAGCCACCCCGGTCAACCTGTAATTAGTTGCAATGTTAACTTTGTTGGCTTAGTCATCTAGTTATCATTTCCCATAAAAGGATTTGGGTATTCTTAGACAGTATCTTTATTTGTAATGTGAAAATGAATTGCAAATTGCAACTGCAATTGTAATGAAAGAATTGCATTCATGGTCTGGAATAAAAATATCAATCCCGAGGAGCACCCAGCCATCATCCGTTCACTCTGCAGGTTGCCCCAGTGAATTGGTGCAGGGATGGGCCTCATTGTTTCAGAGCTGGTGGAGGTGATGACTACCCTGAGTCATCCAGAACAGGACATGTGCTCTTGTTGATAAGGCAAGAGAGCGTGTAAGACATTTTAAAAATGATTTTCAACAGAAGCCCTTTTCTTCGTGTTTTTAAAAGAAATGTTCTTCAGTTATCTGGAAATTTTTCTTAGGAGAAATATCTTCTTTCCGAAAGAAACCAGATCAAAGAGGCAATTCTTCACTCTCATCAGTGTGACTCAAAGTAATTTCGTCAAACTCCTCAAGACCCCGATGAGTTCCCCCTGGGATCTCAGTTTAATTCTCATCTTAGTGTGTACTTTAAATCATTTTCACATCATAACATGTCAACTGTTTATTCACCCTCTTTAAGCTCTGTCTTGGAGCTAGAAACATAAACATCCTTCATGGAGACAGCTTTGTTTGTCCGGACCCTGTCCCCTGGAAAAGTTATGATCAGCAGGAAATGAAAACAACCAGCATTGCTTTTGTTTTCATTGATTTTGGTGACATTTTGAAAATGGAGCACCTAAGCCAAACCAAATCCCAGGCCTAGTTCAGACCGAAATCCGAAACAAGGAACTTCGTGCGGAACGTTAAAAACTCAATTGTCTCGGGCTACAGCTGAATGAAAAGCTCAGATTAAAACTGGCAACGATTTACTTCCTACAAACATGCTTTGTTTCTGGCTAACTTGTCAGCTCATAAAAAAACGCCTCTGTACAAGCAGCTGTCTCATTCAAGACGCTGAGTCCTTTCACGGTCGTCAATACAAACGTGTTACACAGAACCCAGTCCGGGACCCTTGCTCGAAAACCCTGGCCCAGAGTGTGGGCCTCCCCGCTTCCCTGGTACGCCTTTCTTCTAATTTGATGACTTGCATTTTCAATAAATGGTTATAGAAAATGCCACGCTCTTCATGGAATTCCCTCATCCTTGTGTTTCCCAGGAGCCTGTTTGTGGAAAAAGCCGGCCCCAGAGGCAACACAGACAAGGTCTCTGAAGTTTCCAATTCTTAATCCCAGCTCTTGCTTTTAGCTGCTCTGGGCTAATTTGATGTCTTTATATCTTTAAATGTTTCCTTAGTGAGTTGAGCAACTTACGGTGACCACCCTGAGCTAGTTTGCCGAGAGAAATCAAAGCAAAATCATAGCAAACCATTTTGCAAATATAAAACGGCTGATGAATAACCATTATGTCTTTCCCAATGAGCCAGTAAATAAATTGATGACACATCCGAGATGCCTCATTATTTCCTGGACTGTTTAAAGAGGCAGTGCCAACCCAACCTCAACATTAGTAATGTATACCATTGCGCAGGCTGGAGAGGGACAGGGGCTAAAAATAAGGAGCCCCTTTATTTTACTCTTACTCGTGTTCCTCCACTCACCTAAAACGCCCTCTTTTCTCTTCTCGGCGCATGGTGCAAGTCTTCTCTGAGAACTAGTACACATTCGTCCATTTAAAGCCCAAGCTCTGTTACTGTGAACTGCATTAGCTCTGACCTAATGGAAAGATGATTTCGAGTGCTCAAAATTCATAGACGTAATTCTCAGTTCTGACGTGCATTAGCTGTGTGACCCAGGACATGTCATTTAACATCTCTGGGCTTCAGTTTTCTCAACAATTAAAACAGCACTAGAAGTGACCTCCTGGCAATCACAGGATCCTTTAGAGGTCTTTCCCATCCAGGTTCATCTTGGTGGGTGGTTAGGAGATTGGTAAAGGTTGAAACACTACAGTTGCCCTGTGGTAGCATCTGTTTAGACCATCTGACCAGAGTCTTGGATTCATTCCTGGAAAGAGCAGAATATATAGGAAACATCATGGCTGAGACAAAAGACATTCAAAAATCATTTTTTGAGTGTATATTATATAGTCGATATGATTCCATAGTTGTTATGGTGTTCTGCTATGAGCAGATAGATACAAACCTACCTTCAGAGACCAAAGAAAGAGGCTGACAAATCCAGTTTCTCAGAAACATATTACACATTTAATAGGGGCTTACAAACAGAAGTGATGTCTCAAGCAGCCATGAGACAGTGGATCCCCACGCCCATCCTCCAGAAAGTATTTTTTCTATAACAAGCTTTTTTGGTAGCACATATGCACCTGGTCATGTCTCAGACCCTCTTGCGTGACCACTGGGGAAGTTAGATAAGCATCTTCATGAGGGGTTATCTATGCTACAGGCATTGTTTCTTGACCTTGCTACAGAAGGCCTTGGTATGTAGGCATCAAACATGGCTCATTACGGTAATTTCGCTTCAAGATAGCATCACTCTTGCCATGTAACATGCTGTTATCCTACCAATGGGCTGAACTGTGTTCCCTTAAAATTCATGTGTTGAAATCCTGATCTCCAGTACCTCAGAATGTGACTGTTTTTGGAGACAGGGTCTTTAAAGAGGTAGCTAGGTCAAATGAGGGCACTGGAATAAGCCCTAATTTGGTATGACCGGTGTATTTATGAGAAGAAATGATTACGATACAGACACAGAGAGACGACAATGTGAGGACATAGGGAGGAAAACAGCTATCTGCAAGCCAAGGAAAGAGGCTTCAGAAGAAACCCACCCTGCTGACACCCAAATCTTGGACTTCTAGCCTCCAGAATTATGAGAAAATAAATTTCTGTTGTTTGAACCAGCCAGACTATAGTACTTTGTCACCATACTCTAGGTGGCTCCTAGCAAACTAACATAACATTAACCTCCCTCTTCTCAGAAACCATTCCCCACCTAAAATGTCTGCACAATTTAAAACTTAATAGACTTTGGTCATTGCTTTTAAGCATACACAAGAGACGATTTGTTGAGTTTTTACATTTTTTCTTATTCCAATCGGCCTCATTCTCTATTCTTTCTCTTCCAATGAAATATATCTTTTGAAATCATGAATAGTAGGAAATTCATCATTTCCTGTTTGTACAGGTGGGGACAGGGGTTTCTAACAATCAAGTTTTATTTCTTATGCTAAATAAACAGGGGCTTGGCCCCATGTCTTGTCACTAGTCTCAGAGGCTTTACCAACTGGTGGGTTAGCAGTTGCTGTGCCAAGTGGAAGAAAATACGGTGATTCTTTCCTTGGCCCTTAGAGTCTTCTTTCTAGAAGGGACACACATCACGTTCACTCATACTCTGTTGGTCAAAGTAAGTCACAAGGAGTGGGGCAGTATAAACCCTCTTGGCAGAAGATGCAGCGAGCAGGACTATTTGCTGCCACAGAGCTTTTGAGTAAGAATAGCAAAATTCTTACCACAACTTAAGCAGCAGTAATGGAGAAGTTTTATGGATTTAGAGAGACAGAAGTCCTACCTGCAGGTGACATATCTTAGCCTGACTTTCTGTACATGAAACTAAAGACAGAACATAGACTTTGAGATCAAATCCATCCCCTCCATTTAAGCTAATGGCTTTAGGCATCTCTGAATCTGTTTTTTCATCTGCAGCTTTCCTCATAATATCGCTGTGGGGACTAAGTAAAATTAAATTTGTAAAATAACCTTCACGGTGCCTAAAACATAAAAGATGCATTCCCTCTGCTCTCTTCTTTGAAACTAATGTCCAAAGTGATATCTTTTTTACCCAATTTCTTGTATTAATCCACAACACTCAGCCGTTTTACCTGGAACCACACAAGGTTTAGCTTTGCCTAAACTACCAGGTACCTACTCTTCCAGAGATTCTTACTTCTAAGACATCTAGCCTACCTGGCTGTGTGCGTTTCTTAGCATATCACATTCTCTATGCATTCTCTCTCTCTCTCTCTCTCTCTCTCTCTCTCTCTCTCTCTCTCTCTCTCTCTCCCCCCTCCCCTCTCTCCTTTCTCTCTCTTTCTCTCTCTCAAATCCTGTGCTGACCTCACGCCTCCAGACCATAGGCTAGAAAAGCAGCCACATAAATTTGATGTGTGAGATGATGATGATAATGATATTTCACTTGTTTTTTCCAGTGTTCATGACATTAGAGTCATCTCCTCTATGCATAGGGAAGCAAGCCTGGGGAAAGTGAGTGTCTCTTATAGGTGACTCATCCTACCTTCCACTCTCTCCAGTTTCCCTGGGTTAGAGGAAGAGGAGGATGAGGAGGAGCAACAGACCTCCCATCTACTCACTCTTCCACCCCCAAACCCCCACCGGAAAGTGAATGAGAGACTCAGGAAAACATCTGGGTAATTTGAGTAATTAACCCCTTTTAAAGTGAGGCAGCAGAGAAGGACTTGGCCAGGACAGGCACTTAACCAGCCTCTCCTCTCTGGGTGAAACTGGTGTGTCCTTGACTCCTCTCTTAGCTTTTCACCATCAGCACTTGGCCCCAGGGCGCTAATGGGGTAAGCCGGCCCACGCTTTACCTGCTAAGATGTCACGTCCACTTTTCCCCAGCTTAAATCTGGGAGCATTGAGTGCATTTCATGGCTGTGTATAGGCTTGTGTGTATGTTTGCTTTGACTATAAAGCAAGGTCAAGAGATCTCCTGTTTTATTACTATTTAGATGAGTGTCCTGGAGCCATTGAGCAAAGCTGAATTAAAACCAATAAATATAATTCAGCTTTTTATTATCACTTCCAACTGAAAGCTACTGCAATTGTCACAAGTGCCTACCTAGATTGCATTTTATGTTTGTATTATCCTTTACAGTTTACAAAGCACTTTTGCATAAGTTTTCATTTTAGCTCTCTAATAAGCTAGGGCAATTTTTCATCATGTTATTGGTGACAAACTGAGGTTTAGGGAAGTAAATGGTATCTGTGCTCAAAGTGTCACAGCTATTAAATGACAGAGCTAGGACTCTACCACAAATTTTCTAAAGCTTCTGTGTTCTGTGACCTACAGCAGGCTTTGAAATTTAGATACAGGGATCTGAGAAATACCTATGCTATGCCAGACATTGTAATGAGTGTTTTCACCTCTTTGATCTGATATTAACTCCACATTACCCTGTGATCACTCTGCAATGATCACAGGACTACAGAGTATTTCTGTCAGGTAGATAGCGAGGGATTCTGGGTCTCCTAGGGACAAAAGTGGGTGCTGTTGCTTGGGTGCAATTTCCCCAACTGGGGAGAAGGACAAGGGTGGGCCCTAGGCCCCCATCTTGGTCTTGCCCCACCCTAATCTCCTGAGCCACTGCCATACCTGGGGAGGAGGGAATACCCTATGAATCTGCCAATCATAACTTGGCGCACCAGCTGCAAAAGAATGCAGAGGACTCTCTGGCCCACCAGCCAAGCAGCATAGGTACCACAGAGTCCAGAAATTGACCTAAAACAACCCACATGCATAGTTAAGACTCAGGTCATGCAACTCCCAATCGTCCAAACAAAGTGGTTCCATGGTGACCTCTGAGCCATTAGGGAGGTCCCAATCCAGGCACTGTAAAACAAGACACAGACCATAACTAGGCCCTTTTTTTGCACCCTTCCTTTTGCTCTTTTTTCCTGCTGCAACAATGGGTCCTGTTGTCATCTGTGGAGTGTGTATCATGTTCTGTGAACCTGTATCTTGTTTTTGCTCTATAATCCTATCTTTCTCTCCTCAATAAACCTCATTTTCATGTTTTCCTCACTTTGGTGTGTCTGGTCCATTCCTTGGCCATGAGTACATGAAGAGCTGACATTTTCACACTAAAACCTAACATTTCCATTTATCCAGATATGTGTGCTTTGTGTGAAGGGGCCTGGGGAAGAGAGCAGTGGTAGTAACAAACAATTTCAGAGAGACAAAGATAATTAGGTGAGTGTTTATTATTCCCATTTAACGTATAAGAAAAAGGAGGTTGGAAGAGGACCTGTGAATAGCCAACAGAGGAATTTTAGGTAGAACCAAAAGTGAAATCAAATATTATTTTACAATATCACAGCAGATGCATGAACGGCAAATCCACTATCAACCGCAAGGCTGCCAGGGGAATTTTCTCCTCCAAAAGCAATGATTCAATTCACTAACACCTGGCTGAGTTCTTTTGAATTGTAACATCTGCACTTTTAGTAAAAAGAGGGGATGAAATGTAACCCAAAGAAGACCTGAAAATGACTGAAGCACAGATGAAAAAATACCAGTGGGCTGTGCCTCACACACAGGCAATTATTGCAAAACAGTCCAAGGCTGCTGGAATTAACCTCATACCAACTAAAGGAGCAGCTTAATATCTCCTCTTGTCAGAGACTGTTCCATATGAAAGAACTAAAGACAGGCCCAAGTCAGAAGAACAATAAGGCAGGTGAAAACTTGTATTTAACAAAGACAGAGACCCATTCTTGTGATTGGCAAGCCATTGGTCATGGTTCAGTAACACAGTGAGATGGTCCCATTCCCTCTGTGACTCACATAATTCTCTTCCACAAAGACTGTGCTGCCAGGATATGAGTAGCTAGCTCAGATAATTGCAGGGTGCTCTCTGCACTGGGGCTCTAGTTTCCGTAGAGATCACACCTCTCCCTAATCAGAGGTAGGTTTTCACATGATCCAGCAAAAGGTCCCATGTCTTTGACATCTCAGGCAAATTTAGAGAGATTTTTGAGAAACAAGTACAGGAAATTAAGATTCCGATAGAGCTGGTTGAATTATCTGAGAGGGGAATATAAATGTAATAGTTAACATGCCACTTTCACAGTGTTAAGTCTTTGCTTGCTTCATCTCAGTTAATCCTCATAACAACCCCATGAAGTACGTACTATTATCACCCACATTTTAAATGTGAGAAAACTGAGACACAGAGAGGTTAAGTAACTTGCCTAAGACCACACAGCCAGTAATGGAAGAGCCCAAATTCAAACCCAGATGTGCAGAAGGGAAAGCAGGCCCTGTTTATTATAGCACCACATGCCATCACCCTGGCTTTAGGGTCTCTGAAAAAGGAGAAAGAAGAGATCTGAACAGTCAGTCCCATAGCACCCTGCCTTTCCCTGGATCCTCTGTGAGCCCCTCAGAAATATAAGAGAGAGAGAAGGAAGAAACTAGAAATAGTGGGGGAAATAGCATAGAGCAAGGATATGACAATCGTTCACTCTATAAATTCATTTTTATTTTTTTCTCTCCCTCTCTGTTCTCCTATCTTAGTTGATAACAGAGAGAGGCCAGAAGCTTCTACTAGGAATCTGTAGTTTAAGCCAGAAAGAAGCAGAAACTGCATACTAAGTGTGGTGACCTCCATGTCTGGACTGGTGACCTGCCTGATCTACAAAGACCCCTGTTACTTAACATGCAGGGTATCCTATCAGTCAGTCCACATGGAGATGGCTATTCTCAGGCCATTTCTATAAATTCTCTACTTCATTTGCATTTACTTTGCCTGCTTGTCAGTTTCAGTAAGCACTACAATTACTTATATATTTTAAAGTGCTTGATCATGTGCCATATAGAGAAAAGGTGTAATTTTTTAAATCAATGAGTCGGGGGACAGTCACTTACACGGCTTATCAACTGGAACATCTGGTGTTTCACATATAAAAGGGGGATGAGAAAGAAATACTCCAAACCAGGAATTCTATAACTTCACCTAGAAAGGGTTTCACCTTATAACAAGGTTTGTTGTAAAAGCCCCAGAGATGTAAGAATGAATCTGCCTCAAGTATGGAAACCTCAGGACAGTAGGAGAGAGCGATTGGCCCCCCAAAAGAAGCAAAACCAGGAATGACAATCAAATATCAGCACATCACCTGGAGGAAAAGGTTATCCTTTATCCCTGGGTTATTGAAAGAAGCAAACAAGGAAGAACAAAAGAAAACCAAAATGCATATGCCAAGATCACAGTCAACTGGACTGGTCCTGGTTTTCTACATCCAGACAGGTCTGGGTATCTGGCAGGCTCGGGTTTCTGCTCTGAGGTGGGGAGAAGGGAGGATGTGGGCATTTCCCAGATACAATGAAAGCCTATGGACGGAGGCATGGGCAAGTTATCCCAGCTGCTCCGTCCAGCACCCTGCACATGGGTTTCTTGCATAGTGATTGCACAACAGCTGTAGCATAAATAACAATAGTGGCAGGTGGCAAACAGAGGATACAAATAATAACAGCAATTGCTACCATTTGTTCTGTGCCTGCTGTGGGAACAGGTCTTCTACTGAGAGTTTTTACATGTATTATCTTATTTATTCCTCATAACCTATGAGGTAAGTGGTGTTATCCTTATTGTAAAGTTGAAAAAAATTAAGTCAAGAATAAAAAACCTAGCTCAGGATTCCGTAGTTAATATAAGGAAGAGTCAGGATTCAAATTCAGGTCTTTGTGAATCTAAGGTTTAATGGAAAACATCACCAGCTCTCAAGTGTGCCACTACTTTCAGAGAATAAAGAAGTTGCGTGAATCACAAGTCATTACCACCAGTGGTTATATAGCTGCCTGCAACACCACAACAGATGATTTCCAGGGGATTACCTAGAGGTTGCAGCAAAAACCTCACATCCCATAAAGCCTTTACATCTACCCCCAACTGCTGGAGGAACAATATAGATCACTTCTGTCCCTCTCCTGCCTCCAGATCTCTCACAAGTGCCTCCCATTGACAGAATCTAAGTGGAAACACTATTGGCAAGGAATAGGGGTAATGCAGTTCCCAGCCTTCTAGCCCTGTGATAGCAGATCATAGAAGAGAATGATTCTGCACGGCCAAAAGGCATAGTCAGAGATGGGGACTACACCAATCTGGAATTTAGGAAAATGTATGGGAGTAGTTATAACGCACTACCAACAACTCTGTAATGGGGAAGGCGAGGCCACATTTCGATGGAAGCAGCTGATGAATCAAAGACACAGAGTAAGTGTTTCAGCTGCTATTTTGCACCTTGACCATATTTGTAAGCCGGTGAGGTACTTTTTCACAGATTCAAATTTTCAATAGCCTCTGGAAGAAAAGGAACATATGGCAAAAGTCTCTTTCCAGACCTTCTTATTCTGTCCAGAGTCTCTTTTGAGAAACCTACACACTAACAGCTTTAATTAATGATATAAGAACCCCGGGCTCTGATTTCCACTCTCAGTGACAATTATTACCTGTTGGCTGCCTCACTACTACTTTTCTACTTATTCAAATTTCTTCAGGAAAGGATTTAATTTTAATGACTGAATTAGCCGAAATGACTTTGAGAAATTTTGGTTAATTTTTAACTTAAATTATCACAATTACATTCTATCCCTATTTCCTGACAGCAATTACTTGCAATTCCCATAGCTCTTTCTTATAATATCCCCAAATTTCACAACAGTAAGCTTATACTCCTAGTTCTGGATTTTTCAATTTAGATATTATCTATTGATTCCATACCATTAAAAATGAGGAATTAGCTTTCTTATAATTCAACACACATACATACACAAGCACACAACTCTCACGTTTCTACTCATCCTCCCTGTGTAATTTTTTGGGTTAAGTCAAAATTCAGTATTACATTATTATGATTATGCAATATTTATTCACTACTGTATCATGTAGTTTCCTATATTTCTTTTCTTACAAACTCTTATTTTCTCTTAGAGTTAATAATCTCTTTTTCCTTTGCTTAATTTTTTAGTAATCACTAATTCACCTACAAACTCGCTATCATAAGGAATAATCTCCTCTCAGTAGGCTGAAACATATCAGTTTCATAGTTTCCTGGAGCGATCCCCATCTCCCCACAGCTTCCACCCTCACGCTCCAGTTGGAATTGTTGCTCTCTGGGCTTAATGCCCAGCTACCATCATGAGATCACCTGTCGCCATCAACCAGGGACTTGGACACTGTATCTCAAGTTCCTGGGCAGCTCCCTTGAATCTTCCCCTCTCCCCATAATATGAGGAGGAGTTGTAGTTTGTAGTGGTGGTAGTGGTGGTGGTGATGTTTTCCTTCAGTTGGGCCAAAAGCTATTAGGTTCCCCTTCATATCGTGACTTCTCCCTGCCCTTTCTAGATGATCCTATGTGTGCCCCAGGCATGTGAAAGTAGGAGGCTGGTACATTCCAGAGCCTGGAAGTCTCTGGCTCTGTCCCTGTGGTCAGTCTGCCTGACTGGGAAATAATGGAGAGATACCAAAATACAAATGCGTGGGAAGGGTTTCCAAGAAGAAGTTATCTAAACCATTTCTGGAAATAGATGATAACATTATTTCCTTAAACACAGGATGCCAGAAAAACAGAGAGATTGTAATAAATGGTATCATGTAAAAATTGGTTTCAAAATCCCAGTGTTTTTCTCTTTTTTAAGCCAATTCTTTGTGCTAAGTGATATCACCAGGGGTCTATGAGTGAGTTTTGTGTAGGCCCAGTGCCCAAAGCCTTTTTCCAAATCCATTTGCTAGAATCATTTATAAGACCGTTACACCATAGAGTACAGATTTTGGCTCCCTTCCTCAAATTCAAATATTAGATAATAAATATGCTATCACAAAAATTTGGTTAGCTGAGGCTCCCTGGAAAGCCAAACAACAAGAGAGAAAAAACACACACACACACACACACACAGTTTTGCCATATACGAGGGCTGTCTGGAAAGTATCCAGCCATTGTTAATACTACTTTTCATACTATTAATGCATGGCTGGATACTTTATTGACAGCCTTCACATTCCATGGAGAATCCAAAATGCAATCGATTTAGATGTGGAGTGAGCATTTATTTCTTCCCATTGCACACAGGACTCAGCAGAGACCATCACTCTGTAAACATTACATATATATATATATATATATATATATACACATACAATATATAATATATATAATGTCATATGAATTGTAATATCAAGCTTAGCTAGCATTTTAGTTACTAAAACATTCTAATTAACAGTATTTCTGCCCTACTAAGAATAAAGTAGCAATAGATTTCTATGAGGATGAACCTTCTCCATCCTTAAAAGAATCATATAAATCAATAAAAAAAAAAAAAAGACTTTCATGTTTGGAGTACTTCTTTCAGATGAAGAATAATTTACATACAGTAAAATATATGACTCTTAAGCATTTAGGCTGATGAATATTAACATATATAAACACCTGTGTTACCATTATTCAGATCAAAATACAGAATATTTCCATCACCCAGAAAGTCCCCTCAAGCCCGCATGCCTGTTTGGTGCATTTTTAATGGTAAACATACTTTATTCTTTACGTATTGCTAATTTTCTACTAATTAGAATTTTTGATTAAATAGAACCCTGACCATTCCAGGGAGAAAAGAAAACTAACCTTTATCAAGCAAATAAAATGTGCCAACCACTTTGACATTTCATGCTAATCCTGTTAGGCAGGTGTAATCATCTCTGTTGAGCCCATGAAGAAGCTTGGGTTCTAAAAGTTCAAGGGACCTTCCAATGTCTTATAGTTTGTAAGCAACTCCAAAGCCTTTGTTTTTTCCATTTAATCACACTGCCAGATAATACAGCTTACTGAACTTTGCGACTAATAGAGGGTTTTTTGCTTTTTGGGTTTTTTTAGCTAACTCTCATTTATTAAATATTTATGCCCAGTACAAACAAGGGATGAAGGATAAATGAAATCCATAGAAAATAAAACATTTATCTATTAGGTAACTTTAAAAATAGCTTCGTTTATTAGTTTACCTTAAAAATATCTTAAGAACAGAAGAAAAAGAGAATGACAGTGCTCATATTCTAGCTATGCTTTAAAAACAAAAAGGTATTGCTTTTTAATCTCTTTGAAATGGCCACCTTTGGTGTTGATTTCCAGATCAAGTTCAGGGTCAAGAATAAAGGAACAGTGTTAAGTAGGCTCTTTAAACGAGCTAGAATTCACCTGATCACCAAGACCAGGAACCAACCGGCCCAGCTCGAGGAAGTAGTGGTTTTGGTGGGACCCTGGTCAGTGGTCCTTAAAGGCCTAATTCTTGCGACCTCAGAGCTTTGTGACCAACCATCCCAGTTTGCCTGGAGACGTCACGGTTTTAGCAGGCTTCAGGAAACCCTTCAGTCTCAGGCAAACACAGCTGTTTTGTTAGCCTACTGCACGGTCACTGCCTTTCAAAGCACCCTAACAAAATTGTGGTTTTGGTCTTCGGGATTGCAAAGGATATTTGGGAAAGTGAATAAGATCATAAATGCAAATTATATCAATTTGTTTGCCAAAAAGAGTTACAAGAAAAAGAGTATCTATATGCATCTGCTTATACTCACAGAAGAAATCAGCAGAAGGGGAACATGGAAGCACAGTTCTATTGTGTCCAGGGAGAGGAAGCCAGCGCTGACTGACCGGGGCAGGATGGTAATCTCTCACTGCATGCCCTTTTCGAGCCATCTGAATTAAATGGCTGCATATGTGTGATTGCACTAATTCAGTGCGGTTGAACTGTGTTCCTCAGCAGGCCTTCAGGAGCTGCAGGGATGGGAGGTAGGGAAGTAAGGGAGATGATTGCAGACACCCTCTACCTGCTTTAACCAGCTTTGTACTGAGCTGTTTCACATTTTGGCTTCTTCACAAGATTTCATTTAAATAATAGGATTTATAATTTTTTAAAAGTCTGAAAACCATAGCACTAATCCCTTTACTTACATTCTGTAAACAGAAACCCTTTCTGAACAATCCTTTACAGAAGAGGTCTGCTGAGAAGCCAAGGACATTGAGTCAAAGGAACCAAGTTCTAATCCTGGGTCCACACTTGCTGTCTGTGTGACCATGAGCAAGTTTCTTTACACTCTCTTGGCCTTAATACATTCGTCTGCCTGTGTGTATCTGTTTGTGCGTTTGTGTGTAATATTAACTCAAAGGGCTGGTGTGAGGGTTAAATGTATAGTACTCATGAAAGTACCTGGGTATACAGCAAATACTCAATAACTGTCTAATCTGAAACAGAGTCAGAGTGCCAAAAAGCATTCATGCAGAAGCAGTCTTCAGGCTCCATGAATGTTTCCACATTGACCCTCCTGCCTTCACCCCAAACTCAGCAATTACAGTGACCACACAGATTATAGGTCTGAGAGTCAGCTCTTCCAGATGCCAGGGTCAAGAGCCAACTCCAGGCTTAGTCTATTCTGGGGACTATGGTTTGGAGTTGTCCTTCAGCTACAGAAACCAACATAGATGGCATGAAGCAAAAAGATGGTGTATGTGGGAGGGTGGTCAGTGGTCCTCATGAATCATCACAGCCGAGTGCAGCAGGGTTGGTTCTCCACAGGAATGGACACGCCAGTGACCAGAATCCTCCCAGGGACTCTGAATCAGATGAGGAAGAGGCGGTGTCAGAAGAGAGCCAAGAGAAGGAGGGACTAAGAGAGGCAGAATGGAGGAAGGTGACTGCAGAGATCGGGACAATGGACAAAGTTATCAGGGAGACCCAGCCCTGGAAACACTGCCAGTGAGTAGAGAGAGGCTTTTATTTTAACATCATTTTCAGTTAACCACAATGACCAATGCTTAAAACACACTCACATACACACACAGGAAGATGGTGAACTTGTGATTTCCATGTTAATGAATGTCAGCCTTCATGCCCTGAGATCATTACCTGTATCTGATACCTACCTAAGGGGGGATTCTACCAAGCAGCAGCATTACCCAGGAGCCTCTATAACAGCCCTGCAGCAGCCAACTGGGCTGCTTAGTAGCTCTGGACCCACCCCCAGTCTTCACCAAGAACTCTAGCTTCTAGACAACTCCAATTTCAGCGGTTACCAGTCATCAAGAGTTTATAGCCATTATCAAGTCAGCTATGATGAAACTTTAAACAAATCCAATAGAAACTCTCTTCATCAACTTTTACCTGCACTTAAGCAAACTAACTGGGTTAACCAACACTAGGTGATCATATAATTTATTGTTCAGGACCCCTTGGAGAGTGAAAAGGGTGATCTTAATAACTAAGCCAGGACAATAGACACAAACTGGGATGTGTGTTTACACCAAACACCCTTGTCCCTCTTTAAAACCCACTGACTGGTGGCTGAGAATAAATTCTTCTCCAATAGCCGCTGCATTTCTGGGCCCACCAGATGAATAGTATGCTATCAAGAATCACCCATTTTCATTCCTAGGCCTGTTTATGCTCATTGTATTTCTTATTAGAATTATGTAATTGTATTAGATTTTATGCAAACTGATGAAACGTAAATGTCGAAAGAAAAGGTTCTTTCTATGCCAATTTAGTCTAATGTCTCAAAAACCTCAAAAGTGAGTTGCTTTAAAATTGCTGTTGCAGCACAATTCACAATCGCAAAGATGTGGAAACAACTCAAATGCCCATCAATACAAGTGGATTAACAAAATGTGGTATATGTATACCATGGAGCACTAATCAGCCATAAAAAAAAAAAATGGTGATCTAGTATCTTTTGTACAAACCTAGATGAAACTGGAGACCTTTTCTCTAAGTGAAGTATCACAAGAATAGAAAAACAAACACCATAAGTACTCAATACTAAATTGAAACTAATCGATCAACACTTACTTGCATATATGAAAGTAAAACTCAAGGGATATATCAAGTAGGTGGGAAGGAGGAGGAGGGGATGGATAAATTCACACCTAACAGGTACAATAAGCACTAACTGGGTGAAGGGCACACTTATAACTTTGACTCAAACTGTATAAAAGCAAATTATGTAACCAAAACATGTGTATCCCTGTAATATTCTGAAATTTAAAAAAAAAGAAAAGAAAAAAGATTGCTGTCCGTGCGTGTGGGTAAGGCAACTACAAATGATTGGGAGAAAAATATATTATAAAACTGCAGTCTAGACAGAGACTACGCTCAGTTTACTTCACAAGTGTTTTTAAGATCTTGCTCCGCTTTAAAGAAATTAAAACTAGATGCTGTAAATGATGCATGACGAGGGTGGTTTATGTAAGAATGAGGACATGGAACTCCAAACAATGAACTCAGAGCAAGCAAAAGTCGGTCCTCACTGAAAGATTATCCATGCACTTTAAGCTTAAGTTAAAAGGTTTAAAGTATATATATGTCCTTTTTTAAATTCCCAGCTTTGGCAGACTTTATCAAGTAATAGACTAACCTCTGATCTCTACCTTGACTGTTGCCAAAGTTACAGTCATTGCTTTGTCTTCATACCTAACAGAGGCTGTTGCACGTCGCACCACAAAAAATTATTTCAAAGTAAACTCATTCATCACACTTTATTTATGTAATGAGTCTCGGAGGAAAATTCTACCCCTGATTGAAAAAAGACTTAGGGAGAATGAAATGAAAAACATCTGCTTTACAGCAAACAATGCTTCCAGGCAATGTAAACGTACATATGAGTTTACATGATCATAACTTTCTATCATAAACAAATTATGGCACAATAAGAAACTTTTATAGAAAGTAAAGAGGGAAAATAGATTACTGCCAAAACAGACATAATTTAGTAAGAAGAAAAAGCACTCATCTGCGGTAAATAAAAGAACATGGGATCATGGTCATTGAAAACAAATTCAAATCAGCAATTTAGCTGAGGTGTGTTGGGGGGGACGTGAAGGAGGAAAGAGGAAGTCAGTGTGTTACTGTAACATAATAAGAGGAACATGACAGTAACCTCACACCATCCTTACCAGAGAAATCACTTACCTGTCAGAGAAATAACATCCACCTCTGTTCATAGTACTATTGAAAGGATGTGAAGAAAATACTACTACTAATACCACCTACGAATGTTTACTCTATGTCAGACACAGTTCGAAGTGCTTTATACTGATTAATTCATTTAATAAAACAGAGTGAAAGTTCAGAGATGAGTGAGAGAGCAGATTAAAGGAAGAGAAAATTGTCCCTATGAGGATCTTGGTACTCAGAGGATCAGAGGAGGAGATAATGGTTTACATTTTGACAAATGGGATCTCAGCTGAACATGAAGAAGTAATTATTTGATCAAACCCTGGAAAAGAGTTTGCTGGGTACTGTGACTCCAAAAGCCATTTGCCTAGAGAGGGAGCCAAAGTTTGAGGAAGCCAGGAAAGAAACAAGGAGGCAGCCAGGCTATATCCAAGCTGGCCCAGATGGATGCCCTGCCCTAGAAGGAAAGCCATAACCAAAATGCTAGGCCCAGGAACCACAGTGAGAAGGCTGCCAGGTCACAAAAGCTGAGTCACGAGTCACGGGACGGGGCGTAACACACCGAAAGAGCATACCAAAGGCGAGAAGGCAGGGTCTAAGAAAAGCCAGCTGGACAAGATGTTGACCTCGGCAGATTGCCAACAGCCATGGCCTACGTGTTTTGCAGCCGCGCAGTTCATTGTAAAGCAGCCCTACTTGTGAATTGTGACCTGATGCCCAGACTCTTCCAGGAAAATGTACTGGGCTACCTAAGTAAATTATTTCTTGAAATGGTTTATTTATCCTCTCTTATCTTAAAACAGGGTTTGGACAATGTATCCACAAATTTTAGGATTCTGTGAAAAACAGAAGAGATGAAAGAAAACAGGCTGAGACAAAAGAAAAGAATAATGCCGGGCGCGGTGGCTCACGCCTGTAATCCTAGCACTCTGGGAGGCCGAGGCGGGCGGATTGTTCAAGCTCAGGAGTTCAAGACCAGCCTGAGCAAGAGCGAGATCCTGTCTCTACTAAAAATACAAAGAAATTAATCAGACAACTAAAAATATATATATAGAAAAAATTAGCCGGGCATGGTGGCACATGCCTGTAGTCCCAGCCACTTGGGAGGCTGAGGCAGTAGGATCGCTTGAGCCCAGGAGTTTGAGGTTGCTGTGAGCTGGCTAACGCCACGGCACTCACTCTAGCCAGGGCAACGGAGGGAGACTCTGTCTCAAAAAAAAAAAAAAAAGCTAAAAAAAAAAAAAAAAAAGAAAGGAATAAGAATTTTAAACTGCCATCGATATAAGTTCTATTTTTCAGTTCCAATATGACTGCAATTACCCCAATTACTCCGGTGACTGACATACAGGTTTTCTTTCGTTCAAGTCATCAACTGTATTTCTATTGCTATTTCTATCTGTACTCCTAATTGCTTTTGTACAAATCCGTATAACCAAAGAAACTTCTAAAGGTACAGTTGTGTTATATGACCCATTTTGAATGCAACTGTGTTCTGCTCAGAGCTTCAGATCTTTCCAGGTGAGGGGTAGGGGAATCACTTCTGAATTAAGTATTTAACCTTTATTACTGTATTTCATATATCACAATGCACTATAAATGGTTCCCTTATCTTGTGTTTATCACGAGGTACTATAAATCTGTGTTTAACCGTGTTTCTGTAGCGTGAGTTGTAATAGGTCTACAAGGACAGGGAGCATTTGTGCTGTCCATTGCTGAATCGCCTATATCTGACTTGGTGCCTGACTTACATAAAGGCTTTATAAATATTTGTTGAATGGAAGGATATATGGATAGGTGAGTGAGTAGCCGTTTCCTGCTTTTACCACAAAATATGTCCTGCAAAGGTACTACCTGCCCTTGAGCCCTCAGAGAACAGACATGATATCACATTCATTTCTGTGTGTCCTCCGTACTGAACCCACTGGCTAGCACACTGCAGTAGTTGTGTAGCAAATGTTTGATGAATGGGTAAAGGCAGAGTCGACCACGCTACGTGATTCACTGCCTTGTTGTTCAATATCTTCCACAAAAGAGTTGCTTAAGCTTGTATATAATCTGAACCAAATCAGAGGATTCAGCAGACATTCTCTGAACGTGAATAGTCTGGCTTGTGAAATAGCTAAGTATCTAAACATTCCCAAGTTCCCAATTTGTATATAGACTAAATAATTTGCAATCAGGAATTGTCCTTGTTAGGAAGATTAGTGCTCAGAGTATCCCAACTCATACACTGTTAAATCCAAGAAACAAATATATGTCCACTGGCCAAAGCCATGGTTTCCTTATGGCATCATCTGAGATGAGTCAGGACCGAAAAGGTCATCAGTGTCAGAAATGTAACCACGGATTTCCTATGACGTTTAAAGCTGAAAAATAGGGTTTGGGAATTGAGATTTACAAACCAAATATTCCTTCCCCATCTCATCCCCCTTAAACACATCCAATAAAGTGAAGTCAAGTTTCTCAGGCAAGATTTTTCCTGTTTCTACTTTCAAATATAAGATAGTCTCCTATAGAAAATAAAACATGATTCACAGTTAGGCAAACACTCTATTGTTTGTGAGCCAATAAATGTCATAGACCTATAAAGATGTCCTGAAAGAGTCTGAGGTGCTGAATAACAAAATAAAAATTAGAGCTAACATCTATTGAGCATTTGCTATTTACCAAGCATTGCACTAACTATATGGAATATGTGATGGTTAATTTTGGGTGTCAGCTTGACTGGGTTGGGCATACCCATATAGCTGGCAAAACATTATTTCCAGGTGTGGCTGTGAGGGTGTTTCTGAAAAAAACATTTGAATTAGTAGACTGAGTAAAGAAGATCCACCGCCACCAATATGAGCAGGAATCATCCAACCCATTGAGGGGCCAGACAGAATAAAAAGGCAGAGGAGAAGCAAATTCACTCTCTCTTTTGAGGCTGGAATATCCATTAATATGGTTTGAATGTTTGGTCCCTCCAACCGTCATGTTGAAATTTGATACCTAATGTTGGAAGTGGGGCCTGATGAGAGGTGTTTGGGTCATGGGGACAGATCCCTCATGAGTGTCTTGGTGCCCTCCTTGCAATAATGAGTGAGTTCTCACTATTTGGTTCACATGAGAACAAGTTGTTTAAAAGAGCCCAGCTCCACCTTCTCTCTCTGTCTCGCTACTTCTCTCACCATGTGACACACCTGCTCCCCCTTCGCCTTCCACTTGATTGCAAGCTCCCTGAAGCCCTCACCAGAAGCAGATGCTGGTGCCATGCTTGTACAGTCTGCAGAACTGTGAGCCAAATAAGCCTCTTTCTTTATAAATTACCCAGTCTCAGGTATCCCTGTAGAGCAACACCAAACAGACTAACACATCCATCTTCTCCTGCCCTCGGACATCAGAACTCTAGGTTCTCAGGCCTTTGGCCACAGACTGAGAATTACACCATCTGCTTCCCTAGTTCTCACGCCCTTGGACTCAGACTGAAATGCACTATACCAGCTTCTCTGCTTCTCTAGCTTGCATATAACATATCATAGGCTTTCTCAGCCTCTGTAATCCCATGATCCAGTTCCCATAATAAATTCCATCTTATGTCTATATTAATATATTCTACTGGTTTTCTCTGGAGAATCTAATACAGAATATATCTCATTAAATCTCCACAGTAATCCAAGAGATAGATTCTATTATTATCTCCACTTTATAAATAAGGAAGCTGACATCCAGAGAAGTTACATAACTTTCCCAAGAACACACATTATGTAAAAGAGGAGCCATGATTCAATCCCAGAGAGATGAAAAGATAAAAATCCAAACCAATAATATAATATCTAAGTCAAGAAGCAGAGAAAAATAAATGAACACCTTGGAAAGTGCTTTTGGAATTAAAGGAGTCTGATACACATGTAGGACTTCCAGTTCTGTGCAGTTCAGATAGGGGAAGAGACAATCATAGTGGTGGGTATGGTATGGAATACAACCAGTCTAAACCAGAACAAGGAAAAAAAAGAAAGAGGGTCCAGAATGATTATACTATCTATCTCTCCCCAAGACCTATTCCCAGAGAAGTTGTCCAGTTTTTTAAACTTTCAGTTAAGAAGCATTTCTATAACACCAGCTTTTGGAGGCTCAGAAGAGGCAGCTTTTTTAATACTTTATTAACTCCTGCAAAGAGATAGCTTACTTACTAATCTGTTTACATTTTGAGTCAATAAGAGTCACCAGATAAAAGCAGATGTTTTACTCATGATTCACCCACTACCCCAAAACCTCCAGCTTATTAGAATCTTCATTATTTCCATTAACACTTCTCTGCTCACGGAAACAAGAGGCCTAATCATAATCTATTCTCTGCGTAGCACCCAGAGGGTGAAATGTGTTCCAACAGTCCTCCTCCTGCAGTGAGGGCAATTCAGTTTGCACCTAGATGTAGCCGATAGCATCTCTTATCTGTTCCATCAAGTTTACCTAAGGGATGGCACAAAATAACATACCTGAAATCTTTTCCTTGGTCCTCAAATGCTCTGAGGAACCAGTGTAGCCCGGATTTTCCCTATAGGAATTGTGTAGTGGGCACAGATGAAACAATTACTAGTAGCAATACTGCTAGATTCCCATCTTAATAGCGGGCCCCTCCCAATAAGCATTCTTTGCAGAGTTGGGTCACAACTCAGACCCAGGTCTCAACTTGAACATGCACAGAAACTCCCCATCACAATTCTAATGAGCATACTGGGTTTCTATAGTCCATGGCCAAAGGCAAGAGCTGAAGTGGGAACTTGGACCTAGAAAGTCAAGGAGAGAAAGACGAGAGCAGGTGCAGCAGACCTGGAATAAACAAGTCACTTCCAGGGATAGTTAATTTTATGTGTCAACTTGACTGGGTCATAGGGTCCCCAGATATTTGGTCAGACACTATTTTGGGTGTTTCTGTGAGGGTGTTTTTAGATGAGATTAACATTCAAATTGGTAGACTGAGTAAAGAAGAAGGCCCTCCCCAATGTAGGTGGGCCTCATCCAATCCACTGAAGGCCTGAATAGAACAAAAGGGCTAACCCTCCTCCTAGTAAGAGAGAATTCTCCTGCCTTTGGACTCACACTGAAACATTGGCTCTTCCGGGCTCAAACCTGCTGGCCTTCAGACTACAACTACATCATCAGCTCTCCTGGGTCTCCAGCTTGCTGACTCATCCTGCAGATCTTAGGACTTTCCCACCTCCATAAATGCATGAGTTAATTCCTTATTGTGATATTATTTTATATATGTATAAATGCATGTGTGTGTTTGTCCACAATTCCTGGCTCCTAACTTTCATAGCCCTTGTTACAGTAAAGCGAATCTCTTTCCCTCTTTCCAACCTTCTCCCACCCTCCCTTTGACCTGCCCAAGGCAGGACTCTAATCTGATTGTAGGTCATAAGACCCTCATTCCAAAGGGCATCCTCCCCATACCCTGGAAGAAGGAATGCTGTGGAAAGAAGCCAAGAAGAATCTGGACAGACTGGCCTTGCTGGGTTTAGATCATACCCTTTTTGTCCAATCACATTTCAACACAGTTGTCCATGCTTTAATCATGTCTATCCAATGAAGTCTCCATAAAAGGCCCAAAAGGACAGTGTTTGGGGAGCTTCCTGATAGCTGAGTACATGGAGGATCCTGGAGAGTGGTATATCAGGGAGGGCATGGGAGCTCCATGCCCCTCTCTCCATACCTCATCCTGTACATCTCTTCATCTGTGCCCTTTGTAATATCCTTTGTAATAAACCATTAGATGTGCTTCCTTAAATCCCATGAGCCACTCTAGCAAATTAACTGAACCCAAAGAGGGGATCATGGGAACTCTAATTTGAAGCTGGTCAGTCAGAAGTTCCAGAGGCCCAGACTTGCAACTGGTGTATGAAGCGAGGGAGCAGTTTTGGGGACTGAGCCCTCAACCTGTAGGATGTGACACTATCTCCAGGTAGATAGCATCAGAATTGAATTGGAGGATACCCAATTGGTGTCTGCTACAGAATTGTTTGCTCTCTTGGTGGTGGGGAGAACCCCCACATCCCAATTTGCTCACAGAAGTCTTCTGTGTTGATTGTCGTGGTTTGAGAGTAAAGGAAAAACAGTTTGAGTTTTTCCTAACACTTATAATATCTCTTTCTCTCTCTTCTTTCTCTCTCTCTCTCTCTCTCTCTCTCTCTCTCTCTCTCTCTGTCTGGATAGATAGATAGATACACACACACCCTATTGGTTCTGTTCTCTGGAGAACCTTGGCTAAAATATTTCCCTTGCATTCCAGCCTCTTACACCTATGACCCATGACCACACCCCTGGACCTTGTTATCACCTGGAGCTGAAATTCAGCACATCATTCTGACCACAACTTCCTATCTCTGCAGCTCCAGAGTCCTCTACACCCACCACACCCTCTCTTTGACTCATTGAGACCTCCCATCCTTGACTCCTTCTCCTAATTAAGCTCTTCTTATATTCACTTCCTAGGCTTCCAGTCCAAGAGTCAGTGTCTCTTGTCACTGTCCTCAACTTCCTGGCCTATAGTCAGCCATTTTTGCCCAGCAAAGCCCAAATTCTGGATCAATCCCACTGCTTGCCTACCTTTTCCACATTGAGAGCCAGGCTGCTCAGGGCTGTTGGAAAAAATCAGGAAACCACACATCCTGATGCCCATACAAATTTTGGCTTCACTGATAACACTCTCTCTGGTTTCTCCTCCTCTATCTCTAACCATTCATTCTCTTTCTCTGCTTGGGCTGCTACTTCTCTCACCAGGCCCAGGAGTCCATCCTACAGCCTCTTCTCCAGTTGTCCCTTGGTATATACACAGGGGATTGGTTCCAGAACCCACCCCCAACCCCTACATGTACCAAAATCTGCACATACTCAAGTCCCAAGTCACCCATGAGGAACCCACATATAAGAAAATTAGACTCTCCCTATACATGAGATTCACATCCCTCAAATACTGTATTTTCAATCTGCATTTGTTTGCAAAAAATCCACATATGAGTGGACCCATGCAGTTCAAACTGGTGTTGTTCAAGGGTCAACTGTATACTCTTTTTGGATGATCTCATCCGCCACCAAGACTTTAACCTCCACCTGTATCCTGACTGCTCACTGATCTACATCACCAGTGCTGATCTCTTTCTGAATTCCAGATGCAGTTTCCTCCTAGGCAGCAAAAGACACTCCAAACTTCACACGTGTAAAAAGAGCTCTCATACACCTTCACCTTAGCCACCAACAACCTATTCTTCTTCCTGTATTTATTATCTCAGTGAATGACACCACCACCCACCTGGCTGTTCAAAATAGAAACCTGGGAATCACTCCCACATCCAGACACTAAATTCTGCATATTAATACCTCTTTAATATCTTTCAATTGGTATGCCATTAATATAGTTTCCTTATTTCAAGCCTTTATTGTTTTCTCTTCTGAGTTAATGCCTCTATCTTATTTGCCTTTCTCATACCTGCAATAAGTTTTCTGCTCATTTCATTCAATAAATATTTTTTTAGTGCCTACCATGTGCCAGGAAAAATGCTGGGATATAAGGAGAAGCAAACAGAGACACGGTCCCTGTCTTCATGAGACTTCCATTCTTTCGTGTTCTTTTTCTAAAGAATAATGTGCTATGCATCCCTTGTAGACCCCTTTGGTTTGAAGCCTGGTTCCTCCACTATACCATGCATGCTTGGGCAAGTTAACAAGCATGTGCTTTAGCTTTCTCATCTGCAAAACAAGGATAATGAGAGAACACACATCCAGGCCTGACACTTAAGAACACACACAGTAGGGAGTAGTGGCACTTCACAGCTTGGATCTATCCTGATTGGATGGCCGCAGTGCCCATCATAACCATGCCACACGAGTTGATAAATACCATTGCGTCACCCTTGCTTACCTCCTAAGGTTGGTGTGAGGATAAAATGAGCTAATACATGTGAAATGCATACAATAGCACTGACACTGAGAAGTACTTGATAAATATTAGCTGATTTAAATTCAATAGGTGATTTCCCATCCCAAGGTATCCATAGCTGTCCATTTCTTGTTACCTGGTCATCTTACCATCTGCTCCAGCCATATCAAACTCCTTAGTTCCCTGAATAGGTCACTTTCTTTTTTCACCTTTGTGCCTTTATCCATGCTGCTCCCTCTACCTGGACCACCCTAACCTCTCCTGTGTCTGCATATAAATACACACATAAACACCTGGAGAATAACTGCTCTTTATTCAACGCTTAGCTCACATTTTTAAAACTACTCGGGCTGGGTAATACCTCCTCAGGGAAAACATCCCTGACATCTGACTCCTCCTCTCAGGTGCACTGCCTATGGTCACGTATTAGCAAACATCTATTGCTGGGTCTTTCTCAGCCTCACTGCCCTTAATGGCCTCACCCCTCTTCCCTCTGAGAAATGGCTCTTCTCCCACTACCCACTGTGTGAGTCTGCAGTGTCTTCAATCACAGTCTTCTGCCCTCCAGACATATTACATAGATGCAAAAAATCATAAAAACCCATGGTCCTGATGATAGTAATTGGTCTGAGGAGTGGGTATGTGACACAAGCATAGCCAATAAGAGTCCTTGCTTTGCCTTGTCTTGGGTTGTTCTAATTGGAGCTAACAAGGAAAGTTTCTTGCCTCTGGGGTGATGAAAGTAGAAGGATGTGACACAAGGGTTATTTGTAGCCACATTCTCCACCACACAACCAAAGAATCCTGATGTATTTTTAGGACACACTTGGCTTACCTCTATCAAACCCTATTGCCTCACTGATTGAAATTATCTGTTTAGCAGGTGCTCAAGAAATGTTTGTTGACTGAATCTCTTGCATTTGGATATACATAACCTCCAAAGGGAACACTGAAGTTGGGCACATACAAATGTCATCTCTGGCCACAGTTGATATTATGTCATATCCTTGCTATAATTTGACAATAGGAACGGATTCACTTTAGCTCTTTTAATCTTTGGAGGAAAGAACTGTCTTTCACACACATCTTGAGGGGAGACTGTACAAATCAGTCCACATCTTGAAATCGAGGGACTGAAAACTAAGTTATACCTAAGCAGAGCTCAACTCTTTCCTTTAATGTGAAAACTTTTTGCATATGACCCTTTGGAGTTAAAATGGTGGGAGACATTAAAGGTAGTAATACAAGGATTTTTTTTGTTTATTATAGAACAGAAAAGAAAGAAAAAATTTTAGTTAAGCTGGAAAATAACTTATCTCAAATGAAAAATACAGTCCCCTCAACCTTGTTTAGCCACTGAGTCACCAGGAACATAGCAACTCTATTGTGAAACCTCTCTTCCTCCCAACCAGATCTGTAAATTAGAAATAATATTATGTGTCCTGGCTAGTCTCACTACAGCTTAATGAGATTATTTCTAGGAAACCCTTTGACTTCAAAAAAAAAGTCATAGGAAAATTCAAAGAACTTCTCTTATAAAAGGTCTCAATTTGATTAAAAAGCCCTCCATGCCTACTTTGTGAGTCATGCAAATTTCCCGCTGACTTTCTATATGTCTCTATTATCAGCATTAAATATTTATTTAAAGTCTATTGAAGTAAAAAATTATTCTCCCAGCTCTCGGCCCAAGGTGATTTCTAATGACTATTTAGTTTTTATGATGATTTTTTAAATTTGCATTAATAGAAGAATCTAATGTTAAATTGAAAGTTACTAACATTGGCCTCCTTTCAAGTTTTCTGAATGTTGAAAAGATCTTTCTTCTTTTTTTAACCACATTTTTCCTGAATTGCCTGGGAATAAGGTTACATTTAATTACTATTTAGAATTTCTATAGCACATTTGTATAGGCAAAGAGTTGAAGTTGTGCCTTAATCGAAGCAGCCATGATTTACTGCCTTCTCAACATCCAATTGCTTGTCTCGTAAGCATCTCAGATTTAACATATCCGGAAAAACAACTGATATTCATCCCTCTTCAACCCGTTCCTCCTAGAGTCTTCCCCAACTCAGTTAATGGCAACTTCATTCTTTTAACTGTTGGGGTCAAAACCCTGGGGTCACCTTTGCCTTCTTTCTTCTCACACTTCACATTCAATCCAACAACAAAGCTTGTCAGCTCCACTCTCAAAATATAGTCCAAATATGCCCCCACCCTGGTTCAACTCACTGTCATCCATCACCTGGATCATTGCAACACCGTGATGACTGGTTTCCCTTTTCCCACTCTTGTTTCTTTAGTCTGTTCTCAGCACAGCACCCACAGTGACCTCAATGAGCAGCTTAAGTTAGATGTCTTTCTCTGCTTATCACTGCCCACCCCCCACCACCATGACTGCCCACCTATCCAGAGCAAAAGCCAAAATCCAGGCAATGATAACAAGGACTGTCATGAACTCTCTAGCCTCCAACCACCAGACCTGCTCTTCTTTGGGGCTTTGTACTTTGAATACTCTCTGCATTCTCTTCCTCCATATATCTGCATGGCAGGTCCCCTCACTTTCTTCCAGTCTTCCTCAAATGGCCCTTTCTGAATGTGGCCTTCCCTGGCAACTTTACTTAAAATTGCAACTCCTCACTACTAATATGTCATTTCACCTTCCTTCCTTATTCCCCCGCCCGCTTTAGCACTATACATAATCCCCCTATATACTTATTGTAATCTAACATAATGCTGTTTGTCATCTGTCTTCTTCTCTTTGATGTAAAAATCAGGAGGGCAGATATTTTTATCCCTTTTATTCACCATTCTATCTTCAGGGTCTGGCACAAAGTAGGGGCTCAGCAAAGACTAATTCTCAAAAAATACAAAAGAGCTGCCAGCTTCCTTCAGCATAACACCAGGAACAACATCTTCTGCTGTTAAACTCCTGTTCTACCAAACATAGTATTTTTTTTTCCTAGTGGGTATTTCAGACCTTAAATATAGAAGAGCAGCTGTGGCAACAGGGAGCTGAGTGGGAAGAGGGGCGGTGCTTTGGCTCACATGTGCTCCCCCTAGATGGCTCAGGTGTTCTACGTTGGCCAGATCAAACCACAGCTGCTTTAGGCAGAAATATGAGCACCTAAATCAGAACCACACATGCCCTGGGACAGTGAAAACTTCTCAGAGGAGATTAAGGTGCTCCTGGAACCAATTTTCCCATTGATTATTGACTAGAATGGAACCCGACCGCAGCCTACAAAGAGTATCTTTGTTCTTTCTAATTCCCACCTTCCATGATTTTGTGGCTTCTGTGATTACAGATAGCCTCAATTTCCTGTAGTGCATGTGTTCATTAATGCAGACCACCATACAAAATGAAAAACTGGTCCATGCATGACGGGTTTTTTCAGTATAATCACCTCCACCATAAAAAATATGAATTTATTAAGCCTTCACTCACGCACAGTGCTATGCAGGTTACACAAATCAACAAAGACAGAAAAATAAAAGGAACATAGTCCTTACATCAGGCAACTGCTACCAGGTGATATTTGGTGTGGGGGTTACCAGATCTTCTGATTTTTCAAGAAAAGCCAGACTTCAGATTTCATGTGAAATCCCTCAAATGCAGAAAGCTGGCCTCTTACTCAAATTTTTAGAAACCACCACCACCACTCTCTGCGGGACAAACAAAACAGCTTCTAACCACATTCAGCTGGGACTCAGCCTTTGCCTTATATCATGGTGAAAACTAAACCCAATTGTGGAAGAATAAATTAATATAACCAAACTGCCTACTGTAATCTTGTTAAATTTCTTCCTCACAGAAAATACTGTTCATGGTCTTCTTGCACAGCTCAGAAAGCTAAGTCATAATATACTTGGTACTCACATCTTAAAGCTCAGCATCCATGGGAGCATGTTCCATCTCTCAACTTGCTGGGGAGAGCAAGTGGGGAACCCACCCTCCACCCCATGGGAAGTTCACTCCCTTTGCAGGATCCTGAGTATCCTTGGAGTCTGAGATGGCAGGGGCTGAGAACAGCAAGAATGGCAGAGAAATTCCAGCCACAGCAAGGGAGGAAAAGAGAACTCTGAGTCTGCCAAAGGAGGAGGGAGGAGACAACCTATTTGAGGGTAAGAAACACAATCTGAATTAAGAAGTGAGGGGTTAACTATTGCCCAAATCATTTAGTAGACTGGGAGCTTCTCAAAAGCTTGACTATATCTAATCCATCTATATATTCCTAGAATCAATCACAGTAGCTGGCACACAGTAGGCACTCCACTAGTTGTTGGATTAAGGCAAAGCTGTTTCTGCATCCCATGACAGGGTAAAAAAAAAAAAATCCCAATCCAATCACAGATAATCAGTAGCTTCAAAATTTCCCTGGGAAACTGCAATGTGAAATTTACCACTTCAGGGCAGGGGTATGATTTGCAATTTCAGAATCACAGGCTTTATTGTTCTTCTTTAAGTTATCATAACAGAAGAAAGGGGAAAAGATAAAAATTTAAAATCTAGTGCCCATTGTTTATTAATTTTAAGAAGCAGAAAAAAAATCTAATCCCATTAGGAAGAGGTAGCACTAAGAATCCACAGAGATGTGAATAAAACTGTTTTCTATCATCGTTTCCCCCTAGATGCATGTTTTTTAAATGCAATGATTTCAGCAAGGATATGAGAACTGTTATTTGTTAGATGAAGACTATGTAATTAAAGCCACTGTTCTGAAAGAAATGCTTTGTGGGTCCTTTTTTTTTTTTTAATCTTCTATGGCTGGACTGGTAATTTTTTCCCGTCTCACACCTACTCAAAACCCAGGAGATTTGTCCTTGATGCCTGGCATGAATATAATTATGGTACAGTTCTCTAGTGCACAGTTCAATCACAGCAGACAACTATTGATTTGTGTGTAAATCAGAATACATATAATTTTCTCTAGACTGGCAGTTTTTAAAATGCATTAACAGCCTCGGGTTTCATGTTTTGGATATGGTGACAGTGGGGGTGGGGGTTGTTTTGCTTTATATTTTTCATTTTCGTTTTCCTTTTTCCCTTGAGAACTGAGATAAGCCCTTTCTGAGCAGGAAATTTCCACCAACTTGTTTCGACAAATTCCCATTCAATTTCACACTGGGTCACACACAATCAGAAGAACGACATAACCAAGATTTCAGGGAGAGCAAGAGGTAAGGTTGATTGCACAGAAAGCTCTCACTCTCCTTGCTTTTGCAAGGACTTTGCTAAAGACAGCTTTCTTCTCTTTCATGACTGCGATAACTTCCCAGTAAAAAAATCTTTATTTAATAATCTCAAAAGATGTTTTTTCACATTTTTCTTTGAGTAGCAACAGTGTAATAACAACACAAAGTATTCATTCTCTTCTTCTCTACACAAAACACTCCGACTGCTAAGAGACATGCCCGTAGTATAATGGACAAGGGCAAATGCAGGCCAATGAAAAGACCTGGGTATGATATTGGGTCTTTCACGGCCCTGGGGAGGTCACGCACTTTCTCTGGGCTCAGATTTTCTGTCTATGAAAAGTGGACTGAGTATCAGTGGTTTTCAAATTGTGCACCATGAAAGGTTTAGGGTGCAGATTCGGAGAAGAACACAGAGTCTCTAGGCCCCCATTTCCACCATCACACTTCAGCCACAACCCATTCTTCTCTGTTTATGTATTGGATTTCCACATTAGATTTTCCATACAGAAAGGGTTTCATAAGTCTGTCAATCTGAAAAAACATGTCTGTCCTTCCCAATTCTCACCTTCCATGATTCCGTGGCTTCTGTGATTACAGATAGCCTCGACTGCCTGCCGTGCTTGTGTTCATCAATGCTGACCTCTGTACAAAATGGGAAACTGGCTCATACGTGATGGGGATTTTTCAATATAATCATCTCCAGCATCAAAAATATGAATTTATTAAGCATTCATTCATGCACATTGCTTTTTGGGTGTTTTTTAGCACAAGCAAAGTTTAAAAATTTTGTTTTAAATCTGAGAGACTGATTTTACAAGTTTTGGAGAAGAGAAATCTTGGTAATCTTTCAGTGTAGTATAGCTATTAATTAGCAGAGGCAGACATGAAAATGAATAATGTATTTGAAAATGCATTTGTAACACAATCTATAATGGTCAATAAACACTTAAACAGTTTCATCTGGAACCACTGTTCCCAGGGGATATTAATGGTGCCCTGTAGTACCAAATGGAAAAGTATTATGGCTCTATGCAAATAAACAGATTTCAGCATCCATTCCAAGTAGGAAGTGAATCTTCCCAGGAAAAAGGCATCTAAATACTTACCACCCATTACCATAGGAAAGAACATTGATCCCCCAGAACATGGAATATAAATTCCAAAGAGCAAGCAGCTGCTGGGTAGGAAGTGAAATACAGAGTTCGGGGCAGGAAAACAGAGATCTGCGGCATTGCATATCCACGGTTAGAATTTGCAATTCACATTGGAAGGGAGCAAAGGCTCCGTAGAAATTAATGGATGAAAATCCAATATTCAAAATGCACTTTAAGAAATATTTAAGCAAAGACTAAGATTTAGCAATAAAGATCATAAAGCAAGGAGGGCATCTCTTAGACCTGACCCCAAGGTATAAAAATAAAATGGACCATATTAGACTAGAATAGACACTATTACCTTAGCCACACTGGTTGGTGTTATCATCAGGCTCCTCTGTGAGGAGAAATGAGAGATCAATATTGGAATCAACCCAAATCTTTTCTTATACCATTATCCATCTACCTTGTTGAAGAAATGTCATTAAAGCTGGAAAGCAGTTTTTAAAAATCGAGAAGCCAAAAAGGATAAATATTAATCTATCACACCTTTTCCTATTTATTTTTGCCTTAATTTTTCTACTTTGTGAGATTGTTTGGCTAACAAATTGAGCCATTCGATTGTACTCTGAGTCTTCAGATTCAGCACAGTTCTTGATCCGCTGACATTTTCCAAAGCAAAATGCCCAAATGCCTCAAAACTAGGATAGAATATGAAAAGCTGTCTCCTACCAAATGAGAAACAGCCCAAGAGTTCAGATAATTTTGAGTGCTTTAATGGGGAATTTTGGACTTCTGATTGTCTTATACACAATCACAAGTGACAAAATTAGATTTCCTTTCAAATGTCACAGAAATCCCTAAGAAGTAGCCCTAAAGTTATTTAAAATCTATTATCCATTATGAGAGTTAAACATTTAAAACATGCACCATGTAGCATTCAGCACCATAGTATAATCCCCCTACTAGGAAATTATGTAATGAAAGAAAAATCACCGAGAAAGCAGACAGCACAGGGACACCAGTTTGGCTATACTAGGGTGATGGTTCCATGGCTCCTGGAGCCAATGAAAGAACATTCTACAAAGTCTAGTTAAATCTAAAGCCATTTGTGATAGTCTCGTTTGCTGAATAGTTCTCACTGCTTCCGGGCACAAGATAAGATTGCCTTTTCTGCCCCTCTCAGGGTTGTGTGGAACCATGTGCCCAGTTACAGCCAATTACTTGTGAGCAGAAGATGCAGCATTTAACTGATGATGCAAGACCTTTAAGAACTCTCTTGTCCCTCTGGCACAGTGACTAGACGTATTAACGACAGCTCGTTCTCCATTTATCTAGGCTCCAGATCAGAGTAACTCTGATGAACAGAGCCCACCTCTCAGATGTGGACACACAATGAACATATAGCACAAGAGAAGTAAACCTTTGTCGTTTTGGGCTGCTGAGATCTGAAGCCAGTTTGTTACTGCAGCATTACTTTAGCCTAACTTGCATGACATAATGCTTCATAAGCTTGGATCTCCTCCATTCAGGAGGAGTAGACACAAGAGTTTATACCACCACTGACTCCATGAACTGACCTGATCTTCTCTGGGAATCCCCCAAATCAAGGATGGTGCTAGATCTCTCAGAGGGTCTCAGGCTGAAGACCCCAGCTCCTCAATCCCACAGCCCTAAGCAGTACTCTTAAGCCAAAGGGACATTCAAGGTCTGTAGGCTTCAACCCATTGTCTTGACCAACTTAATTGCTTCCGTGGGATGGGCTACTCCCTGCCTTGTTTCCCCCGAAATGTTTTAAACACTTGATTCAACTACTGGAATAAAATAACAAATCATGCAAAGTGCCTTGATGGAATTTAAAGTAAAAGTAGTTATTTGTAGCTTCCATATTGGATAGAAAGTTTGACAGAATCATTCCATGTTCAGTACTAAAAACTGACTTATATCACTTAAGAACATCTTGACCTAGGGTATTTTTCCTCACAAAGCATTTATTTCAGGCTGTTCACAATATTCAATCATTATTTTGAAAAAAAATCTCAAATCCAGTGCTCACATTTTGATGAGGAGAGGAATTCCTTGCATTTTCTGTTTACATTCACTACTCATTTACCACAGCACTGGCTTGTCATGATGACAGCCCCTAAAAGCAGGACTCCTTGACATTTCCCCACCACCGTGGGGGATTCAGGTTTATTACCCACTTTTTATCCAGATCTATGATTTTGTGTTATTTCAGAGAACTTTAAGTTGAGTGCATTTCTTTCAGAAAAAAACTCTTGTAACCAGGCTTACCATCAAAACTAGAAACAGTTTTGGAAACAACCCGAGTGCCCATCAATACATGAGTGGATTAATAAAATGTGGTAAATGTGTACCATGGAGCATTACTCAGACATAAAAAAAAAAATGGTGAACTAATACCTTTTGTAACAACCTGCATGGAACTGGAGACCATCAAGTGAAGTATCGCAAGAATGGAAAAACAAACACCACATGTACTCAATAGTAAATTGGAACTAACTGATCAACACTCATGTGCACATACGGTAGTGAAATTCAACAAAAATCAAGCAGGTGGGAGGGGGGAGGAGAGGATGGGTGAATTCACACCTAACGGGTACAATGCACACTAACTGGGTGATGGACACGCTTATAACTTTGACTCAAACTGTACAAAAGCAATTCATATAACCAAAACATGTGTACCCTGTGATATGTTGAAATCAAAAAAATAAATAAAACTAGAAGCAGTTTGACAGAGACCACTGGCTACCAGAAAAACAAAATAAAATGAGAAATGCTGAATTGTTGTTTCTTTTTTCTTTCTTTCTTTTTGAAAGCTGACAGAGTCCATAGAAACAACTTGAGAAAGATACTCAGGTAAACCTCTTACCCTCAACAACCACAAGCTTCAGAAAATGTTATCTAAATATAGCGTTTGGAATCGGGTTTTATATTTAGCTGTTTCCCTCTAGTCTTTTATGGCAGTGATATGTTTTTTAAATGCTTAAAACCTTTCCTTGTACCTAAGAATTCCCCGAAGTTTCATGAATTATTGCAAATGGGTAATCACAAGTGCAAATGAGGTATTGGTGACACAAGTACCCATCTGTGCACGCAATTAACCGCCTTGAGCAAGTAATTGCCTGTTTTTACAAGAGTCTGCTTAGAAACCTCAACTTAAGCATGTATCCTTTGAATAATTCTGCCATAACACACAGCAAAACTTTTTTCTGGAACAAATACTTCTAAACAAGCTACCAAACAACCTATAATTTTTAGTCTTATAAAGATTACAGATAAGGAGCCAATCCCACCGTAACTGATTTCAGAGGAGCCTGACACTTCTAAACATACTCGGGGCATTTTCCAAGCAGAAAAGATCATTTGTCCGGGAGAGCCCAGCATGCCTAATCCTCATGGAAACTGCTCCTGCCTACACACCTTTGGGAGATTTCTGAAGCTTTTAGTAATGTTTCCATTAATTCATTCAACAAACATCTGTTTGTTCAACAAACACCTACCATATGCAAAGCCTTCTTTTCTAAGCACCAGGCAGAATATAAGAATGAACTCAAAAATGGAATTTTCTCTTAAGGAACTTACAATCAGTCAAGAAATAGAAGACTTGAAGCTAATTATGCAGAACACAAGTAGTTCTATAATTCAAGAGTTGCGCAGGTCTACCTTTTACCTTACTAGGCCACACCTGCCTAGCAAAACAGCCACGTGTTTTGTGTAAAAATCACAATTGCAACAAAAAGTGTGTTTGGCTGAGTCTTCACTGAGCTGCGTCACAGATCTCCTATCCCCCCAAATTGCCCTGCTCGCCTTTCCTTTGCAAGGTCCCCCAGTCTCTTTAATGGTCATCAACATTTTTCTTACCTGCTATTGACTTTGCTCCCTCTGCCTGCTGCCAAAGCCTTAATCCATAGCTACTTTTGATCCTGTGCCAAGCTGCTCCTTCCCTGCTATTGCCAAATTGTTGTTCCTCTTATCACCTGTCCCCTTGCCTTTAAATACCACCTGTATACTGACAACTCCCAGATTAAGATGGTCAGCACTGACCTCTCCCCTGAAGCCCACACTCATCTATCTGATCTGCCAGCATCTCCACGTAGGTATCTAACAGTCATGTCAGACTTTGTTTCCTAGAACTGAACCAAACCTGTTCCTCCAACCATTTCCCCATCTCATTTTTGAACATTCTCAAACTTTAATGTCATAGTCATCCTTGCTTCCTCTCTTTCTCTCACACCAGGCATCCAATCTATCAGCAAATCTTTTCGACTCCACCTTCAAAGAGATCCAGACTCCCACCGCTTCTCACATCTCCCACCATTACTAGCCCGGTCCAAGCTGCCATCACCTCATGCCTGGATTACTACAATCACCTTCCAACTGGGCTACCTCCTTCTACCCAACCCCTCTAGAGTTATCCTCCTGCTCAGTCATCAGAGTGGTCCTTTTAGAAGTCAGATCATGTCACTCTTCTAACCAAAACCTTCCAGTGGCTTCCCATCTCACTCAGAGTCAAAACAGAATTCCTTGCAAGGATCTACAAGATCCTTCATTGACTACCCCGCAACCTCGTCTTTCTTTTATTATCTCCTCCGACACAACCACCCCCCAGTCATTGTGATTCAGCAAATCTGGCTTCCTGTTGCTCCATGCACACACGAAGCATGCTCCTGTTCTCACTCGCTGGGATTCCCCTCCCCAGGTGTCTATGTAGCTCATTCCCACACTTCTTTCAGGTCATCTTGTCCCAGGGGGCTGCCCTGAGCTCTCAGGCAATGCAATTTCTGTCCACTACCACATTGCCAGCCCCTAAGCTCTGCTTTATTTTTGTCTGTAACCCTTCTTTTTATATGCTATATATTTTCCGCCTCCCCTACTAGAGTGCAAGCTCCATGAGGGCTGAGGTTTTGTTTTGCTAAGTTTTCTAGCATCTGAAACAGTACCTGCCACATAGCTTTATGTGTGAGTGAATGAATGAATGAACAAATGAACATCCCTAAGGTGAAATATTAATAGGATTCTCTCCCCATCAGAATTACGATTCTTACTCAGTTTATAAAAGGACGTCCTTGCCCTCTCCATTATTATCCCTCTCTTGCAAAAAATATTTTTAAAAAGTCTCACAGATTACCATAACTTGAAGAGTTACTCTCAAAGACAAAAAAACCACCATTCTAGAATGCAGTCTGGCTTCCTCAAATCTCTTACCTCAGATTGAATTCCTTGCCTTTGGAGGATATTCCCCAAGAAGCTGAGGGAGCTCACTGTTTGAGTCTTCGGCCCACGGTTCTGCCCTATGTCAGTTACCATCCTCTTCCTGTGCCCTCCCAGGCCAACCATCAGGTCTTCAGGGTGAGAAAACTCCCGGTCAGCTCAAATCTCCTGCCTTAGGCCTACCTTGGGAACCTCTTTACACACATGAGAAAACAGGATAAAAAAAGGAAACTTTTACACTTAACTTCATACTTACCCCTCAACAAATTCAAAGCAAAAACCTTGATTAACTCTAAGCTCAGAATTCAGATACTCAACTTTCTCACCAGCAAATTGAAGCATCCTCTTCCTCACTGAATAAATAAAGATGCTAAGAAGATGTGACAAAGTGGTTGGAAGAAATAAAAAGAGGTGTAGTCTTTGGAATCCAACCACTTTACAAAAAAAAAAAAAACAAGAGTACAAATGGAATGGAAACTCTCCCAGATGCCAAGAAGGATATATAAACAAGTTATGTTTGAGTAGAAGTGCTAAAAAGACTACACTCTGCTGAAATTGGGATGCCATATTTAAAGATTTAATTTGATTTATTCCATCATTTCTAAGGTGGGAACTATTATCAAAGCTTAGCAAACACTGAATAAATTTCAGTACATGGCTTTCAAAAATGTCTCCTAACGTCTAAGTTAATAAGCTCACTCTTTTAACTATGGCTCAAAAATTTAATTGGATAAACATATTATTGTGTATTTTTAAATTCTGTACCAATTATTATATCATTCTATATTCTTAAGATACAGAAGATCGCAGAGCACACTCCTGTTGTTCAACAAGATTTGAGGAAGAAGGGAATGAATATAGAAGAATGAATTATTAAAACAGACAAAATTCTATGGCACAAAAGTTTCTTCTCTGCAGCTTAAATACTGGCCCTTTTGCACGATGCGAGAACATGGAATTTTTATCATAAAACTTTCTCCAAATGGCAAAACAAAGCAATGTCAAAGAAACAGGGGATAGGAAACAACAGGAGGGTCTTTTGTAATTAATAACACTGTGGTTTTTGCTTTCATGCTAAAAAATCCGATAGCTGCAATAAACGCACAATTACATGGGGTGCTGTGTGCCTGGGGAGCATTTAAATCACAGATTTTTGCCTCAAGTTCTGGTTCAACAAAAAGGACATTAAATAAAGTGCCACATGTTCACATTTTCGTTTTAATTACCTCTTTAAAATGCTAGGATTTTTGAGCCACGTGGGACTCATGTACATTTTCAATCACTCAATATTTTAAATCATTAAATTCTCATTACACCTTCCTGCAGTTTGTATGTTACCCCATCTATATTTAATATCATGCATTTAAATAACTTGCCTAAGACCATTTAACAAGTTAGTTAAAGAACAAAAATGAGACTTGCTACAGCAATTCTGCATACTAAGTGACCTTGGGTTGGAAAACAAACCTCTGTGGGTCCCTGGAAAAGAAGAAGGACCAGAAGATCACAGCATCGCTTCTAGTCCTAATAGTCGATGAGTTCCCATTCTTGATGTTAGACTTGAACCTTTTATCTATCTATTGTGTTTGAATCTAAGACTCTCAAAATTCAACATCATTAGCTCTAAGGGCATCCTGAGTACTGGCCCTTGGAGTTCTATATCAACCATAAACATTATGCATATGAGTACTTAATTCCTTTCATAATTTCTTGGAAGAAACCTTTTGATATCAGTGAAAATAAACACCCTCTCTTCTCACATTATCCAATAACCCATAGTATAACCCTACTGTACTCATATCTTCCTTAAGTTTTCTTCTTTCACCTCTCAACTTTCATTCAGCTAAACTATTTTGATTCTTCTTAACTTTTCCCCATAGTTTGTTTTCCTACACTTTCATAATTTCCTTCACCCTTTAAATTATCCATTTTATTCCAGTGGCAGAATAATATGGAAGCCTGATTTATTCTGTTTGAGTAGAAAATGTCCTTGTTGTTCCTGCATGCTAGGAATTGCTTTTTGACCCCAATGCAGGGAAATGTTTTTGTTTTAATTAACCACACTGAGCTATATTATTGTCTCCTAATACAGAGGGAAGACCATGTGGGGACACAGAGAGAAGCCAGCTATCTACAAGGCAAGGGGAAAGGCCTTAGAAGAAACCAACCCTGCTGACATCTTCATCTCAGACTTCTAGCCTCCAGGATGGTGAGAAAATAAATTTCTGTTGTTTAAGCTACCCGGTCTGTGGCACTTTATTATAGGAGCCCTAGAAAATGAATACAGGTCTCTCTCTTGGTTATGACCTTGGAGGAGGAAAGATATTGCCGCCCTCCATACTCAAGGCTGCTGCGAGGAGTAAGGGGGTAAGTGTGCCTCATTCCAGCACACACGCAGTATTGCTGGCTCCCACTGCGTCCCACCACTGCCACCGTCACGCCCGGTCCCACTGATACGGTGAACAGATTTAGGACTTTCGCCAGAAGAGAAGCACATTCTTTGGTAAATTGAACTAGATCTCTTCAGTGTTCTCCTTTATTTTCTTCTTTATACCCAAAGAATCATTAATAGCCTAGTAAATATCAGGTAGATAACTAAATAGCCTAAACATTTTCTGGAGGAAGTACAGGACCAGATTTATTCTGGCCATCTTTCTCCTGATCATTGTATTCGGTGTTTTTTAAAAGCTTATGTTCCAGGGGTCCAGTTCAGTAATAGCCCAAGGAAAATCAGCCCCCTTTTCAGAAAAGCCTAATATTTGAGCCTGGTATCAAAACTAGAATATTCCTAAAGAATATTCTTACCCATTAGAATTTCACAAAGCAGCTTAATATTTTGACCTTCTCATTTTCCATTCATTCATTTTTTTCAGGAAATATTTATTGAGCATATAGTGTATGCAAGGTTCTGTAGTAGGGGCCAGAGCTTCAAATGATCGTAACACAACATAATAGAAGTCTATAAGGAGAGTCCACTAGATTGCTAGATCATAAGGATCTCTAAAAAAGGGTGGGGGAGGTAGGAACACTGAGAAATCATAGAAATCAGAATTTTAAGATTATGAGGAAAAAAAAAAATTCCACAGTCCAGACGTCCTATTTTTTAGGACCTTTTATAAGCTTAGGAAATCAAAACAAACATATCACACCTTTTGGACAGATATTCAGATGTGATGTGCAAACTGTAGTCATGTGACACCTCCCAGAGAGAGAAAAATCCCATCTCCTTCCCTCCCATTCCTTTGCGACTCCCCCGACAGACACCATTTACATTCATACAAGGCAGCCAAATCATTTACAAGTATGTTTCAAAGTTTTGAATCTTCTAACACCAGGCAATCCCCGTTACTTTCTTTGAAACAAGTTTCCAGTAGGCAGAAGGAATAAATAAACACACTCTGTGCTGTTAGCAGTTTCTCTGTCATCCGGGTAAAGGGGAATGGAGGTGGCCGCAGCATCCAGGGCGATGACAGGGGCTCACCCACAGGGAACAGAGCCGCTTTTTCATGCAGCACTGTGAGAGCACCGGGATGCTACAGGAAGGGGGAAGAGCCTGAACCCACTCGAGAGAGCGCCTCAAGGGCAGTGGTGTTCTCTCTTCAGACACGTGATCAGGAACAAAGGAATCTTTATTCATCTCTTTCTGCTGCACTGGTTTGCTTTATATTCCTTATAAGCAGCTGAAAAAGACCATGAGCAGCCCTTTCAATCAGCTGAGGAAGAGATGAAAGGTTTCAGAATAGAGAAGCTGTCATTTCTGAGAATGGTTTATTCATGTTATAGAATAATCTTTAAAGAAAAGAACTCTACGGGCCTGATACTTTAATTATAGAGGGATAAATACATCTGTGAAATCCACCAATTTCACTTTGGATTAAATACTTTTGTTAAAAGCCAGATATTCAGTAAATAAAGATCTCAATTTGGAAATGGTTTCTCTCCCTAATACATGTCTTCTAGCTACCCTCCTACCCAACTCCCACCCCATCCCCAAATTTCAGTTGCTATTTGAGAAACAGCAAGATGAGAAGTACACAGCCTAACAGAGGTGGGCTTTGAGGACCTCAGATATGCTCTGTTTGCTACCAAGCAAGCTCTGAATTCTCAAAAATGTTAATTATCTGTGACTAATTTATAATCACAGTGTCTATTAGAGTATATTTTTTGATTTATCCAAAAAATCTCAACACATTTTAATCTTACTCACAAATTATATCCTAGCTCTGGCCAAGAAATACAAGCCAGAATCACAACCCAGTTTTTGGTGTGCCTTCACAGTGCCAAGGACAGGATAGGCACAGTTATACATTCAAATATTTATTGAATTGAAATGACACCTTTCACAACTCTGGGAATTCCACCATCCAAAACTTTAAATTGCAATTTCTTTTAGTTCCTTTTAGGTGTACAATAAACATAGAAATAGTGCCTGGACCCTAGCTGGTTGTGTCCTTACTGATTCATTTTTCACATGGTACCTGCTATTAAGACAGCCCAGAAGCAACTCTCCCATCCATCCACAAGTGGACTGATGGCTTTCTGTGGCCACCTTCCCTCTCCCAATATTTCTGAATGAATCAACCCTCTTTTTTGGGGATTGTGGAGACTTTTCCAAGTCCCCATTTCAGAAAATTCTAACTTCCATTTAAAGCATTTATCCCAGAAAAAAAGAATAACTAAAGGAAAAGAAAACCCTCAGTTTTCTCAAAAGCTATTTATCTTCCATTCACGTTTTTGGTAACTTTTCATTGAAATCCTTCTCTAACAAGATATTTACACAATAATTTCATCTCTCTTTGTATTATTTCTTAACTTTGAAATAAATGAAGAGCCTTTAATAGATGACACTTATACAGATGACATCCCAAAGATAGGTTGATTCTTCCTATTACTTAGCAAATTTTTATTCTGAGGCATTCTCATTCTTGTCTATAAGCATCAGTTAACCTGTGGTTCCAAAAGCCGGTACCAAATTTTCGTTCCTCCTGTTTGTAAAATCATTCTTTCCACATGTCCGCTGTTCCTGGGGTAGGGAGGATGCAGGTGCTCTCAACAACACTTCTGTGTCGATGTACTCTGTGGTGAGCCTCTCTTCTGTCCCTAGAACATTGCTCACTATTCTCAGATACTGCCCTCAGCATTCAGGGCCCAGGCTCCAGGAATCATTGTTTCTTCAAAACAGTCTCATAATAAGCTTCCAGACAAGGTTTCATCCAGTTTCTTCTTAAACCTTCACAAGACTTTTGAGGACAACCCACATAATTTTGGGGGGTTTTTTGTTTATTTCAGCATATTATGGGGGTACAGATGTTTAGGTTACGTATATTGCCTTTGCCACCCCCCTCCCCCCCAAGTCCGAGTTTCAAGCGTGTCCATCCCTTGGATGGTGCGCATTGTACTCTTTGTGTATGCAAATACCCGTCCCCTCCTTCCCCCTCCCCCCTGCTCGATATCCAATAGATGTTATTCTTATATGTACACTTGTGTGTTGATCAGTTAATACCAATTTGATGGTGAGTACATGTGGTCCTTGTTTTTCCATTCTTGGGATACTTCACTTAGTAGAATGCATTCCAACTCTGTCCAGGACTATACAAGAGGTGCTATATCACCACTGTTTCTTAAAGCTGAATAGTACTCCATGGTATACATATACCACATTTTATTAATCCACTCATGTATTGATGGACACCTGCGTTGTTTCCACATCTTTGCAATTGTGAATTGTGCTGCCATAAACATTCGAGTGCAGGTGTCTTTCTTATAGAGTATCATTTGTTCTTTTGGGTAGATGCCCAGTAATGGGATTGCTGGATCAAATGGTACTTCTACTTGTACCTCTTTAAGGTATCTCCATATTGCTTTCCACAGAGGTTGCACTAGTTTGCAGTCCCACCAGCAGTGTATGAGTGTTCCTATCTCTCCGCATCCACGCCAACATTTATTGTTTTGGGACTTTTTGATAAAGGCCAGTATCACTGGAGGTAAGTGATATCTCATTGTGGTTTTGATTTGCATTTCCCTGATTAGAGATGTTGAGCATTTTTTCATATGTTTTTGGGCCATTATTCTGTGTTCTTTTGAAAAATTTCTGTTCATGTCCTTTTCCCACTTTTTGATAGAGTCGTTTGATTTTTTCTTATTGATTTTCCTGAGTTATAAGTAGATTCTAGTTATCAGCCCTTTATCGGATTTGTAGCATGTGAAAATTTTCTCCCATTCTGTAGGTTGTCTGTTTGCTCTTGTGACAGTTTCTTTGGCTGTGCAGAAGCTTTTTAATTTGATAAGGTCCCATTTATTTATTTTGGTTGTTGCTGTGATTGCCTTTGGGGTCTTCTTCATAAATTCTTTGCCCAGGCCAATGTCTAGAAGAGTATTTCCAACATCTTCCTCTAGAGTTCTAATAGTTTCACTCCTTAGGTTTAAATCTGTTACCCAGTTGATTTTTGTGAGAGGTGAAAGGTGTGGATCCTGGTTCAGTCTTCTACATGTGGCTATCCAGTTTTCCCAGCACCATTTATTGAATAAGGATTATTTTCCTCAGCGTATGTTTTTGTCTGCTTTGTCAAAGATTAGGTGGCTATATGAGGATACAACCCACACAATTTTAATGTAAATAGGGAGATAACAAAGATTCTTATCCAAACTTTAGTCAGGCTCCTGAATCTTCTAGGCCCGTCTGTGTACTTCCTTGTAAAATCCAGTTTTAGCAAAGAACCTGCTGAGTCCATTTAGCAAGAACCCCCTCCCCCTGCTATCTGATCACCCTCCATATCTGATCACGTTCCTCATCCTCCACCACCCCTCAGGTAATGTCTGATCACCCTGGCCTGTCTTCAGCAGGAATCCTGTTAGATCGGTTTAACCACAATCCCCCTTACCCCTGATGTTTCCTCTTAGTAATTTTTCTAGCCACTGACCCTATTCTGCAACTTGGCTGTAAATTTCCACTTGCCCATCCTGTATTCAAAGTGGAGCCCAATCTCTCTTCCCTACTGCAGAATCCCATTGCAGTGATCTCTATACTTATCCTGATGGTCCCAAATAAAGTTTCCCTCACTATGCTTTAACAGGTATCACTGAATAATTTCTTCTGTAATAGAGGGGAAGAAGAGGAGATGGAATCAAGAAATTTTCTGTGATGAGAAAGTACAATTTTATTACATGTTGTAACTTTCATTTCTTCTGCACTTCCAGAAAGCTAAGGGGCCTGGTTGTATAGGCTCAGGAGCCAGCTCTGGGCCAATACTGTCCTCTGTTCATAGAGGAGACAGAGGCAGCTCACAGCCCTCCCCTCCATGTTGCCATTCCTCCAGCGTTACGCTGCCCTGCTACCAGGTAAGTGGACTAAATTGACCTTTTGAGTAGGTGTAATCCCCTGAAATGCAATGGATTCCCCTGGAATGGGGGTTAGGGGGTCCTTGAGAAACATTGGGTCATATTCTGCATTGCACATACTTTTGATATTACATTCTTACAGTGTATTTTATATATTAGTATATAATTCTGTTTTCCTCTCTAAAAGATCCCCTTCATCAGACGATGTGACCTCCTTATGAGAAAGACTATGTTTCATCTATCATGGTTTTCCCAATGCCTTACACATTGTGGATGCTCAACAAATAGTTGTCCATCTTCACATATTGTTGGTCCTTTGCAGGGTCATCAGGAACTCAGCAGAGGGGAGTTGAGACAAAGGGAAGGAGCATAAGAAACCTCACTCACAGTAATAACATTTGATAGAATAAGACAATCGGAGAGTGTCCCTTGAAACCATCAAAGGGAAAAAAAAAACCAAAAGAAGATGGGAGGAGGAGAACTGCAGAAAAGAGAGTGGAATTAAGACCAGGTGCCAGCAAGAAGAGGTAAATATCTTAGAAAATATTGACCTAAGACCAGACCAGACCCAGAGCTTAGAGCGACTGCAAATGATAAGGCACAGACTTTATCAGCAAAGGTTACCTTCCTCACCGCACTCCCCTGTTCCACCCTGTATCATCCTGCCAAGGGCTTGATGAATATCAGCTGTCAGCCTCCTTCCTTTCCTGGTGCTTCAATGAGCCTGCTTCACTTCCCCTCCTTTATAGCCCTCAGCATGCATTCTTTGATCTTGACAGGGCCTTCCCTTATCCACCCCCATATCCTTTGAAAGATAACCAACCATTCGGAATGGCCTCTTCCTCTCTGCTCTGTCGTGATCAGCTCCACTGCAGTCCACCGGCTTGCTTCACCTAACTGCCCGCAGGCATTTAAGCAGACCCAAGAGCCCTAATCTTTACCAACAGCAGTGCCTGAGTAACTGATCTGAATGACCCAGATTTTATTCTCTGGCCTGTAAGAAATTCCATGAAAGACCCCCAGACCTTTTTTTGCCACTGGCTGCCGTGATGAATAGCTATGTTTATTTTTCTGGTGTCTCTGTCTCTTTTCTTAGTACATAGATATGCTGTGTTCTGACATCTCCGTCTCTATCTCTGTTAATTGATGTGCTGTCTTCTGGGGGTCTGGAAAAGTAAAATTATAACATAAAAAAATGTAACAAACAAAAAAATTCTGCACAATCCTGAGGATATCTTAAAATGTGAGCCATTATTGGAAGGATTATTGCATAGAAATATAGAGCTGCAGTATCCAATCTTGGATTTGAATCTTAGCTTTATTGTGAGACTTTGAGCAAGTTACTGAACCTCTCTGAGCCTCAGTTTGTTTATCTGTAAAAGAGGATGATAACCACCTTTCTCACAGGCTTACTGTGGGTTTCTAACCACTCTACTCTCTACACTACTGCAATCCATAGAACTGCCATCAGTTCTTCCCTCACTTGTTACTCTCAGATATATGAGGTCTCTGGAGTCCTGGAGTGAACCCCACTAGCCTACAGGAGACATTGTACCTATGAATCTCACTGCTTGTTTCTAACGATATTTAAGTGTATTCGATTCTTAACCAACTGCAGCCTGATTTTTTTCATATTCAGTGGAATTTCTTTCAGGACAAGGATCTGGGCTACTTTATATGACTGACATACAGAGTGAACATAAAGGTTTACAAAGCCAGTGGTTCACAAACAGTGCTGCGCATACCCTGGAGGCCTCAAGGGCCACAAATTCATATGCTCACTATATTTCATGTGAGGACGGAATGAACAATGCTATATATGTACACATGCACATGTGAGCACACACAGATATAGCCAATAGATTCATAGATATCCAGCATCACCATGTTTCAAACACACAGAGATTTGTATCTATAGATGCTATTAATAAAATATAAGTATATTTAAAAGCATTGTTTAATTTATAAAAGCTTTTATCATTGTGTATTTTCTCAGTCAACATTTGCTATTATAACACATATTAGTTCTTTCTACATTTTAAAATGTTAATATTTAATTAAATTTTGACATTGATAGTATTAGTAATGCTTATGATTAACTGTTAATAATAATAGCCAACACTTACTATGTGCCAGGCACTGTTCTAATGACTAATATATTAAGTCATTAATTCCTCACAATGACCCTACAAGGTAGAGTTATTATCATTTCCAATTTATAGATTAGGAAACTGAGGCACAGAGAAGTTAAGTAACTTGTCACAGAGCTGGTAGGTAGCAGAGCCTGGATTTAAAGTCAGGCATCTGGTTGTAGAGTCCAACCTCTGTTTTCATGCTCAATCAGTTGAGCACTTAGCTGTACAAAAATATATTGGTGCCATTGTTTCAATCCAAAAATTATTTGTGAGGTCGACATTGATTTTATTTTCTATGAAAATGGACATATTTCTAAGTAGCTTCAAACTGAAATACATGTGCATACTCTGGCATGTATGTATATGACCAGGGATATAATCAGGACATCTGTGAGAACTATTTTACAAAGAAAACAGTAAATATGTTCAAACAAAAATAATAATAATAAAAACACTTCATGCTGCCTGGTCTGCCCACATATGCTTCTAGTCCAAGGAGGTCACATGGGCCAGAATGAATTTCCATAATGGCATTTCCTTTGATGCTCATTTTGTCACCATCTTGCCATTTGCACCCTTTTCTGTCCTCATTAGGAAATTAGCTTTCCAATATTGAGGTATTTGACCATTTGCTAAATTGAAAGGTAACAACGATCACAACAACAGAAGCAATAACTACTGAGGAAGTTACATGCAATAAAAATAGAATGACACATTTCAACTTTTCATCTCTGTACTGGAGACATATTCATACTCTCACTCATGTTCCTTTTAGTTGATTGAACTTTCAAGAATATTCATTGACTTCTGCCATGTACCAGAAATTATATCTGGAGCTGTCAATATGTGGGTAGAACTAAGAATGCACCAATCCCTTTACAGCACAGTCTAGAAGATTCCAGGCAGGACACTCACTCAACCTATAACTACATTGCAAGGTAGAATGTGATCCATACCATTTGAGGGAAAAATTCTATACAAGAATTCTTATTCCAAACAAGAAGAGGGGACTCCATAGAAAGCCTTCCTCTCAACTCTTTCCCAAGAGCTCTCTGGCATTCCCAGAGCCACCTGGAGTCCATGTGCAGATCAGAAAGGTAAGACCTCCTATGTGCCTGCAGCCACCTTTACTTCCTAAAACCAACTCATCTCAGGCTACAAAGGTGACCTTCTAGTCGATGTTTTCTGCTAATCCCCCACCACTTTCCCCCAGTTTCCTTCTTTCTTTGATTTCTTCAAACATGTTGGTCCTCGCCTTTCTCTTCATCATTGTCCGTCTTCTCTTAAGGTCTGCTATTTCCTAGTATTATTCCCTCTAGGTGACTAATGTCACATTGTTTATGTTTGTTAGTTACCATTTCAGAAAGTGACATTTCCAACCCTGTCTCTGAATTTTGGGGATTTGTGCTATTTAGAAACTTATCCCCCTTAAGCCTTAACTATTCCATATTTGACAGCCTTAAAGCATTCTTTCTTGTCCTTCTGAATCAGAATGAGTCAGAGATGTTGGATGGAGCAAGGTCAAGACCAACTTTAGAAAAAGAAAGAAATCTAAAGAAAGGTTTGAAAAGAAGAAAGGCACAAACAAGATAGTCACCTACAGAACTCAACTGCACAGACACATAGGATACATAATTCTCTGGCAAAGTACACAACAGACGAATATCTATTTCAAGTGAATGGTTACAAAGGCACTGATCTGTACTGTTTCCTCCATAAATCTTAGAATTTTTACCTCTCTCTAAGCACCCTAGTACTCCTATTTATTCCTTCATAAACTTTCCATTTTGATTGGGCCCCAGTCTTTTGAGCTAAAAATATGTGGGCTAGTTTGGCCCCTGGGATATAAAAGTAAATGTTACATTTAAAGATCAGAGGAATTTTCCAGCGTAACTTTCTATGCTTCGTTTGAGAGGACAATGTTGATGCTGACTTTTTTGTAAACTTGGCTAGGTGTGTTTAGGAAGTCATTCTAATTATCCTTTGCATTGTTTAAAAGACAATGCAATCAAGTGAGAAGGACACTTAGATCACAAAAAGGTTTCTGTATTCTAGGTTGAACTTTCTCACTAACTAGTATTATGTTGTTGAAGTCATCTTACCTCTCTGGCTTCAGTTGTCTCATCTGTACTTAGCATGTAGAAAGTAGTCTGTAAATATGTGTTGGGTGAATGAATAATATATACTACCTTGTAAGGTTATCATAAATGGCTAGACTTTAAGCTCCAAGTGGAGTAAGCAAGAGTCACAGCTATGTTGGTTACCATTGTGCTCCCTAGCACAATGCCCGGTATACAGCAGAATCTCATCAAAAACATGGTGAATTAATGAATAAATGCACAAATTAATGAATTTCATAATAGTTGCCTTACATACAAAGTTATTAAGAATAGCTTGATTTAAGGTTCCCTATGAAGACAAACTATGTTGATCATAATTACCACTGTCTGTATCTCTAATGCCTATCACTTTGGCATTTGTAGGTATTCAACAAGTAATTTTTAATTAACAGATGCTTGGTAAAAATAGATGTTGAATTATTTTTAAAATACAAACACTAACATGAGGCATTAAGAGTCCCTTTTCTTGATGCGCTGATACCAAAAACCTCTGTAGAGGGATGACTGGCCTGAGTTAGGTACAATCTATGGCTGCTAAAACAGTTTACTCCAAAAAGCATGAGGCATGATTTAAAAAAGGATGAAACAGACCCTGCCACTCGCAACTGGCTCCCAGGTTGGAATCAGACATGTAGCAAAAGTTCAGTAAAGTCCCAAGGATATGCAGTGGCAGTGGTTACATTCCTAAGGAACATAATCCAGATGATTTCATTTCCAGCTCCGAGTAACAGAAAATCCTGACTTAGTGTGGCTACGCCACAAGGAACATGTATTATCTCAGGTAGCAAGAAGTTCTGAGGCAGAACGGCAGGGTGGGTAAAGTTGGGGCTGAATGTCATTATCAAAGACCCAGGTTATTTCCTTCTTTCAGCTCTGCCATCCACTAGGATGTCCTCAGCTGGTTACGCTCAGAGTACAAGATGTCTGTCCCAAACCAAGGCATGACTAGGTGGCATATCTAGTGGAAGACGAAGAGGGGATAATCTTTTCCTGTGACTTATTTTTATCAGCAAGGAAACCATCCCCAGAAATATCACAGGTGAGCTTTCCTCACGTCTCATTGGCTAGAATTATGTCATATGTCATTTCCTAAGCGAATCAGCATTAAGAAAATGAAATTATTATGATTGGCTTAGACCTGTCAGGATTTATCCCTGGAACTGCAGATAGGGGGTGTCTTCCCTGAGCTTTATGGGAGAGGGAAGTGGAGTCAGGAAAAAATGGCGTAGGGGTCTGGCAATTAGGTGGGCAACATGTCTGCTCTAGAGAGAAATTACTGTGCTTTCAAAGTGCAATTACTGCATCTGATTAAGATTTTTGTGGGCCTAAGACTTTGAAAAATTGATGTTTTTTCTTCAATAAAAACCCAGAGGAAGACACCTAGAAAAGTTATACACTACTAAACTTTTCTAGCGGATAAAATGGCTCAACATACGTTGCTTCCATTCATAAGTCATACCTTGTCCAGTGTCCCTCAAATATTATTGCCCTTGATCCACAGTGAAAAAAAAAATGCACTATACATGGCAAACTTATACATACATACACATTTCACAACCTTCAGGGAAACAGTATTTGCCCTTACTACTTGTGAAGCACACTCATGTTTTCTATCCTGTTCTATTTCACTTTTTTTAACTGCATATTCCAACCCAGTAAATTAATTTTAGGACCCAATACTGGGTTATAACCCACTGTTTGAAAAACATTGTTTATTCAAGCCTCTGGCAAGTCTCATTATTATTTGTTATGAACAACATGACATAGCGTTGTTTAGAAAATGCAATCATGATACCATTTCATTCAATTCTGCAAGTATCATTATTAACTCCATTTTATTACTGAGAAAACAAACTTAGTGTGAACGATTTGTTAGGATCACACAGCCAGTGAGTGCTGGGGATAAAAGCGGAGAGGATGGGGTAGACCTCCCACGTCAGTGGTCACTTAAAATAAGTGTTTTAAAAGAAAAACATGTACAATATTTACTTCAGTGAAATCTTTAGTTTTTTTTTTTTCCAAATGGCAGCTATAAAAATAAAAGCATAATTCTCACACTACTATAATTAAAAATGGCCACGTACAATTGTTCACAGCTAATTATCTCTGCCAGACCAAATGGAGAGTCGTACAGTTCATCAGACAATCCATTAGACCTAATTAAGGGAAATTATTTCAAGATGATATTAGAGAATGTCTCGTGCTCAGATTTCTAAAATGTTTTGGAGCAGATACAGCTTATGAACCAAAAGAGAGGCTGCAAAATTAGAACTCTGATCTGGAGACATTAAAACACTTTATGTGCCCCATCTCCTCTCTTCCTCTAACTCCAGGGATCAGGTTTTCTGTCAGTCAAAGTGTCCTTTCTGTACAGCAGTAAAGTTATTATTTGCACTATTAAACACTAAGCGGAAAATTCCTTCGAGCTTCATGTGTAACATTTACTTTTCCAGACAAAGGACAAAACCAGCTAAAGAATCATCAGCCCAAAGACACGAAGACGAACAATGAACTCTCTGCTCCTCAGTTTAGACGACTGGAGCACTGCAGGCCAAATTCACATTGTGACGTATGACACACAAATGTCCTCTCCGATCTCCTTTAAAAGAAAATAGAGCAGAGGCTTTTGGCCTCAGTAATGCCTTGCTCCTTGGCTAGACCATCTAGTTTTCGAAGAGTCACAGGGGCACAAGCCCATGGGCCGAGGAGGAGGGAGCGGCTGTGGGAAGCAGAAGGAAGAGGAGGCAGAAGCCAGGCACAAACAATTGCGGGATCCCTCCAACTTCGTTCTCGGTCCCTCTGACAGATGGAAAGGCTGACAGGCCAACAATGGCTGGTACAGAGGTCACAAGGCACAATGGTTAACTGTGCCAAAGGCACTATTAAATCTGAGATGTAAAGCATTGGCCTCACTTCGAGGAGACAGTCAGACTCCCAAACGATTCTGGCTTCTTTTTCTCAGCAACACTTTTTTTATTTTTTAAAGACAGAGTCTCACTCTGTTGCCCTGGCTAGAATTCGGTGACATCATCATAGCTCACTGCAACCTCAAACTCCTGGGCTCAAGCCATCTTCCTGCCTCGGCTTCCCAAGTAGCTGGGACTACAGTTGCACAGCATGCCCAGCTAATTTTTCTATATGTTTTTTAGAGACAGGGGTCTCGCTCTTGCTCAGGCTGGTCTCGAACTTCCAACTTCAAGTGATCCTCCCACCTCCGCCTCTCAGAGTACTAGGATTACAGGCGTGAGCCAGTACCACTTTTTAAAAACTCATGAAACCCAAAGAGCTCTGAGCCAATAGTCCCACCTACTTGGGAGGCTAAGACAGGAGGATCACTTGAGCCCAGGAGTTCAACACCAACCTGAGCACCTGGGCAACACAGCAAAACCCCAAATCAAAGAAAGAACAAAGAAGAAAAAGAAAGAAAGAAGGAAAGAAGGAAAGAAGAGCTCCTGAATCCAAAAGACCATATTTGTAGAACTGAATGTCAGAACTTGAGGTCCATCAATGATATGTTATTTTATTTTTGATTCACATAAAACGTTGTTTACAACTAAATAAGTTGCACTGGTTATGGATTTAATAAATCACTTTTATTGAATAGAATAAAATAACATGAGGTAGATACTGTCTCCAAAAATCCAGGCTATGTAGCCTTTAGAAAATCAAAGCAGTAAAAATATTGCAGATTTGCCTCTGTGAAGTTTGGTAGAGACTATTTCTACTCCCCACATCAGTAGAGCATTCAAAATAGGATCATATACATTAAAAAAAAATCTCATTTATGTTTTTCCCTGACTCCCTAATGAAAACACTGACTCTGTGGAGGCAAATATAATTTTACACTACTTCTCTGATAACTTCCTCACAAAATTTCTTACAGCGCTTTATATATTAGAGAATACTGTTAGTTATGTTTATTTGATGTATTGTTTGAGAATACGGCAAAATCTTTACACCAGAGAAGGAGCCACATATAAATTTAAAACAAGTTTAAGTTTATACATGGGTTACAACTCTAGAAAATTTACCTCCATGTAAAGGGAGATAAACCACCCATGATCCTGTGAGTTGTCCTTGTAAGTATGTCAATATAATTAGTTCCTCTGGCCAACTAGGAAAGTTAGTAAGTCTGAAATCCCAAAGAACAAGAATCCCAAGAGGCATTCAGGTCCCCTGTTGGAAAGCAGAGAATATATAAAGAGATAATCAACTAGACTGTGAAGTTATGAACCAGAAAAGACACTCTATACTCCTAAAAGAGTCTGTTGCACTCAGCCTGGGAGACCAGTAAAAATACAAGGGACTGAGATGGAACCTCTTCCTCAGGCAGCTTTGGCAAGTAGATTAATTTAGAGATGGATAACTCACAGAACTCCACTCCTGTGGGTGCCCAGAGCTGTGAGAACTCTCTACTTCATGAACTCTTTTGGGTACTCCTGCTCACATAATGACCTAGCACAATAGTGGCAATTGGGGGTGTATCAGTCCTAGAGATGCTAGTACCTAGAAAACATATAATACCCCAGGGAAACCTTGGTTCCAGTGGCCTTAGGAACATGTAAGAGTTTTGTGTCCTTAGGAACATGTAAGAGTTTTGTGTCCTAGGGCTAGGAGGGACAATAAATCAGAGCATCTCTCACAAACCTTGTGACACTCAGAAAGTGTTGATACTGTTAGCAAACATGCATCATAGTCCAGGCAATGCTATCACTGTACTAGTATTAATGTATTTAGCCATCACAATTATCCTGTGCGGATGGTAACCATTACTATGCCCATTTTACAGATAAGGAAACTAAAGTTCATCAAGGCTAAATAAATTACCTGAGTTCAAAAAGCTATGATGGAACCAGAAGCACAACCCAGAAAGTCTGTCCACAGACCCCATGCCCATAACCATGACAGTATATTGCATATTGCCACATCTATATATGCAGTGTATGTATGCGTGTAGCACAATAGTGTTCAATTCATGCATTCTGTCATAGAAACCGAATTGTCCTAGGGTATATAATTTTAGCAGCAGTACTTCAGGGTCATAAAAAGAGTGGTAAACATAAGAAGAAACAAAAAGTAGCAACATCAAAGGATTGTCAAGGCCAGGTGCAATAGCTCATGCCTGTAATCCCAGCACTTTAGGAGGCCAAGCTGGGAGGATCACTTGAGGCCAGGAATTCAAGACCAGCCTGGGCAACACAACGGGGCCACATCTCCATAAAAAAATTTAAAAATTAGCTGGGCATGGTGGCATGAGCCTGTAGTCCTAGCTGCTAGAGAGGCTGAGCCAGGAGGATTGCTCAAGCCTGGAAGTTGGAAGTTGCTATGAGCTATGATCACGCTACTACACTCCAGTCTGGGTGACAGAGCAAGCCCTTGTCTCATGAAAGAAAAAAGAAAAACAGGATTGTCAAACCTACAGTGCAGATTAGAGAAATTCTCCTACAGATTAAGCAGGTCTCCAGAGGATTCAATCTGTCCCAATAAATAGAATACTTCCCTCCAGAGACATCATTAACGTTAATAACTATGAGCCCAGAAGATAATTTTAGTTGCCTGGACTTTGCCTACCATATACTTCACTTAGTGCTGTATATCAGACTAAGGGACAAAAATCAGTTTCAGCTTTGTTGAAATTAGATCACCAATTTTTCTGGTTGCCAATGTTTATTAACAGGAAACCTGAATTACCTTCCTAGAGAAGCACTCACCACCCCCCATCCTGATGCTGAGCACAAGGAGGGGGTGTCACTGAAGTACGTGAGGATGGGACAATTTGCTGGGTACTGGCAGTGTCCTTCCCGTTTGTGTACCAGTGTGCCCTCCTTCAAAACCATAAACAAATTGAGCAGAAGGGCTCAAGATAAATTACGTGGTACCATTTCATGCGTTTAGGGAGATGGATGCTTAAGCCAACAAGATCAATAAATTTTTGCTACATCTTTTGCATTTCCAGGGACAAAGGTTCCATCTTGTCCTTGAGCACCCCATCTAAGTGTTTTACAGCACCAACAGTGAAGAAATTCTATTTTCTGCTCAAGCGTAACGTTTGCTTTAAATTAAATCCATTTCCCTTGAATGTTCCATGAGCACAGAAAACTGTTTTATGCCCTTCTCATAGGAGTGCCTATTACTGTAGGCAAAGTAATATTATTTCTTTGCACTTTACATCATGTGTCATTTTTGTTACATTTCTTGGGGACTTCTCTAAGCTTCCTGTGTATTTTTTTGTTCCATATTAATTTTTTTAAATCATATTGAAATTTTACATTTTCATGGTAGAAAAGTGAAAAATACTGAAAAATCCAAAGAAGAATATTTTTAAAAACCCATAATCCCACTTTCCAGAGCTAATGACTCTTTGGTATATATCTTTCTGGTCACATATGTCAATGCATATATGTGCTTTTGTGACTATTTTCCCATGTCACTAATTACTACTCTTAATTACAGAGTAGGAGTCTTCAACCTGAGTCTGTGTATAGACTTATATAGGCCATGAATTCTCTGAAATTATGTACAAAATTTTATAAAGGTACATACATACTTTCTTCCTAAGAAGGGAGTTGACTATTTTCATCGGATTCCCAAAAGGGTGTATGAACTGTAAACAGTTAAAAATTCTCATTTAGCATCATGATTTTTAATGGCTATATAATATTCAACCATATTAACCTATCTACCTATTATAAATTATATAGCAATAACTATTTCATAGCTAAATCTTTTCATCCATTTCCAGTCGTTTCTTTAGGGGGAAAAAAAATCCTGAAATTGGAATTGCTCCAAGAATATTCACACTTGAAGGTTTCTAATACATGTTGTCAAATTGTCCTATAGAAGGTGGATCACTCAGACTCCCATCGGAAGTATATGAAAATGACCCTTTCTTCAAACTAGCACTAACACTAAATATTATTTTTTAACTTAACCAATGTTATTCAAGCCAAACTAAACTACTGTTTCGATTTTTTTTCTTTTTAAGTTCAGGAGACAATATTATTTGTAGCACACGAGAAAGTGTTTCAAGTATTCAGAGCACAGAGGAAGAATTACATCCGTTCTGGCTGGTCTTAACTTTATTCTTCACAATGACAAGATGTTGCTGATTCGTATGATGATCAGCGCTGACCCACAGGGCTTTTAAAATAATGATTGCGGCTAGCCAATCCTGTAATTCTTTTATGGTTTTTGGTTTCCTAAATCATTACTCTCTTTCTTGTGTAACTGTATTTTATCCTGTTTGTCTAGGATTGTGCTTCCTATTTAATAACATCACATCAGTCTGTTTGACACTGTATCACCTACAAGCTAAATAAGCACAACTTCAATATCTCTAGAGGAGATGTCAATGACTCGAAGAGCGGTAAGACCACTCGGCATACGCCCCTCACACCAATACCAGGTCATTGGAAACTGTACTTCTTGGGAGGATCATACAGTACATTTTCTACCTGCCTAATCGTAATAACTCTGGAACTAGACTCTGGCTAAACAGAACATAAAATTATGCTGAAATCAATAAAGATAAGTGTGAACAAAAAAGCCCTTGTCGTGATTAAGAGCGTGAGCATGTGCAGTTAGACAGTCTGGGTTAAATCCAGACTCCTCCACCTGCTGTCTGTGTAACTGTAGGCAAGTACCTCCACGTGTCTAAGCTCCATCACACACAACACAGACTTACAAATGAACTCGTGTGGTGAGTATGCTAGGAGTTTGCCTTCAAGTTGGTTGTGGGGAAGTTGCAATATTCCTTCTACACAATATTTGCAGACTTCCCTATTTAAAACAGTAAGTCCCCACTGCCCACCCGCACACACACTGTCTCCCTCACCCTGCCTTACTTTTCTCCATTGCATATCTCATCATATGACATATTACCTTGTTTGTTTTCATTTGAACTTCCTCACTAGAATGGAAACCTGTGAGAGCAGGACTTTTTCCATTTGTTCACTGCTTTAGTGCTAGCATATTGGAGAATAAATGAATAGGGTCCTTGTGAGGCTGAAATGATTCAATGTGTCTACAGAGTTGTACTCATTTCCTAGGGCTGCCATGATAAAGTACCACCAACTGGGTGGCTTAAACAACAGAAATTCACTGTCTCACATAGTTCTCGAGGCTGGAAGTCCCAAAGTGCTGACAAGATTGGTTCCTTCTGAGGGTGGTGAGAGAGAACATTCCATGCCTCTCTCCTGGTTCCTGGTGGTTTGCTGGCAATGCTTGGTGTTTCTTGGCTTGTAGCTGCTTCACGCCGATGTCTGCCTTCATCTTCACATGGCATTCTCCCTGTGTGCTTGTCTGTCTCTGGGTCCAAATTTCTTCTTTTTTTAAGGACACAACCATATTGCATTAGGACCCACCCTAATGACCTTATTTTAATTTGATCCTCTGTAGAGACTATTTCCAAATAAGGTCACAGTCACTTGGGATTAGGACTTCAACATTTTGGGGAGTACACAATTCAAGCCACAGTAAATAGGTAAAACTTAGTGCCCAGCACTGGGTGGGTACTCAATAACTATTAACTCTTCTGTTTGCTCATGTTATAGAATCATTATCTTACAGAGAAAATTAATTTAGTCCAGCACAATAGGTTCTAGCAAATCACTATGATTTAACCTCACTCTGAGGCCATATTATCTAGACTTGCTACCCTCTGCCCCATGCCTTTGACTCTGAGTAATGACCCAGGGTAAGGAGCAGGAGCTATGAAATCGAAGCCTTTGCAACCGTTCCCTTCTTACCCATTATTTTACAGCCAAGAAAGGAGAGGAGTTCTTCCAACTAGCTAAGCAAAAGCAGGTCTAGAACCCAGGCTTTCTCATCCCTGGCTCCTTTCTTCCTTTATATAAATCATTTACATATATTTAAAATAATGGTGATGATTACGGACACATTTAAAAACAGATTGATTATAGAAATATTTTATTCATAGATTAGTCTGAATGGTTAACGTCAAATAGAAAAAATTTGACTAGGAAAATAAATTGAGAGATTTCTGACCAGAATTTACTACCATATTTCATCAAATCTAAGATTCCATCCATTATAAGACACACCACTATATTATCTACCAAAACAGAAAAAAACATTGCTAATTAATGTATGGCACACATCAATTACAAGAAAAAAACTTGCTTCCCAAATTCTCAGATATTAAAGTGTGAAAATGTATGAGTCTAACAAGCCACGCAACACAGTAACGTAACCCCCTTTCATTACACCAAAACTTTCACGTATATAAATTGTCTTTCCCCAACGGGCTCAGTGTAACGCAGCTGACGGAAGGACAGACGAGTAAACCAGATTTTAAGACACGCAGCTACGCTAATCCAGACCCCCTCCAGCGACCTGACACATCCTCCTGATGTTTCCACCAGACCAAACATGTGTTTTGTACCTCCAGGGACAAGAAATAACCAGCAGGAGAGAACATCTGAATCAAAGCAATGCGAGCAGAGAAGAGAGGAACGCAGAGTGATTCTCGGCCAAAGCAAACATATAGAGGCAGAGGGAACCAGGAGAATGACATTTCCTTTGTAGATTCTCTGAAGGAAAATTACAAAGAATTCATCTGGACCTGAAACAACAGCTGGAGAGTCATGATGAGCCCCATGTGAGGGCTAAGAATCTGCAAGATTTGCTCTCGCTGTCTGCAGGCTGGCAGGAAACCAAAGCCTCCCTTGGCTGATATTTACAAAGAACTGGTGAGGGGCCAGTTGGCTGCTGGAGGCATGTTTCTGTATCATTCAGCACATGCAAAGTGCTCCGCGGCTGCAAAAGAGTCATGATCGCTGCAGCCAATCAAGCCCGGGCAGTATGTCCAGCCTTCCCGCCTTTGCTACCCTCAACCCTTTCCTCAAGAGAAATCAATTGGCACAAATCCAGCAACATTCAATGAGAAAGGGACTGAGAAGGCCATGGGGGGATGGTTAAGCTACTAGGGACAATTTTCTGTGCTCGTCCTTCAGGAAGTATTTATTCAACACCTACTATGGTCTAGGTTCTAGGGCTACAGTGGTCATAACCAAGAGAGCACATATAGTCTGGCATTCTGGATTTGGAATAATTTTGTGCCCTAGACTCTTCACATCAACTTCCAGTGGCAAGAGAAGGAAAACACCACAGTGTGTCTCTTTGTTCAGTCTCCTCCACGGGTTCCCATTCTCCCACCCTCCCTGCCCTTCCACGGGGTCAGCCACGGAAATACTGGCTCGGCAAGGCAGCCCGGGAAAACTATCGGCCCTGCTAACGGGAGGAGTCAATATTTCATCATAACCTTGAAAAATCTGGAAGTGGCTCACAGGAGAAAAGGAAGGAAGAAAGATAAGAGGGGCGTGATTGAGATTAACAAGAAACAGTGTGGCCTCATAGCCTCCAACCATGTGCTGAATAAGTTGGTGCAATTATCTTGGGAGGATAAACACTGACGGCCATTCAAGCCGACAGTGGGAGCTGGACAGTTGACATTTACAACAATGCTCAATGCAAACCGAGGCGCTTGCCCCCAGAAATGGAATTTCATAGATTTATCCTTTGAAAGGCCATTTCTCTGACTAGTCTGGGTCAGCAGTTAAGCTGAAAGAGAAATATTTCTATCATTTGGCAGATTTTTTTCCAAAGTTCATTAGGCGAGAGAGGCCTTTAAAAAGTCTGATTCTGGTGTGGTTGTCAGGCAAACAGAAGGAGAAAATATCAAAGAACAATCCTATTTCCAGAAATGATTAAAACTTAAAACAAATACTTCCTCTGAAGTCCGTGGTACTCCCAGCTATAAAGGCGGGGCGGGGGGCGGGGGGGGAGCACCTAGCCCAGGTGTCCTGGCGCCATTCCAGCTCTGCAAACATCATTCAACATGCTCCCATAACTCTCACGGCTTCACCCTGAAATCCGCGAGATTTTCCATGCCCCTGCTGGCTGCTATTCCACAGGAGTGGATTAAAACCCAGAGCTGCCATTCGCAAGCTGGATGAAAGTCACAAAGCCTTGGAAAGTCACAATGCCTCGGTACTTTTTATCTGCCGCCCCTCCGTCTATATAAGGGTGACCCCTAGTCTGCTCCTCTCAGATGCATTATCCTGCTTATCTTCCTCCTAGCACTCAATAACATTTGAAGTTATCTCATTCTTGCTTTGCTTGTTTATCAGAGTCAGCTTCCTGAGAACAAAGACTATACCTGCCTTTTTCATCTCTAAATCCTTGGCACTTAAAACGATTCCTGGTACCTAGTGGATGCCCAGTAAGTATTTGTTAAATAAATAAAAGTCATTCAAATTATTTCAGCCAAAGTTCTATGATAACAATAATAAAAGTTAATGCCTATGTTGTAGGATCGTTTCAAAGATCAAGTGAGATCATGTTAATAAAAGCATTATAAGGTGCTCAAGAAATATTAATTCAAACATATATATAATCGCATGCCACATAATGATATTTTGGTCAACAGACCGCATATATGACAGTGGTCCCATAAGATTACAGCAGAGCTGAAAAATTCCATAGCTGTCGTAATGTCGCAGCACAACGCACTACCCACGTGTCTGTAGTGATCCTGGTATAAGCAAACCCACAGTGCTGCCAGTTGTATGAATGTACAGCAATACGTTATGCACAGTACACAATACTTGCTAATGATAATAAACGACTATGTTATTGGTTTATGCATTTACTGTGCTATACTTTTTATTGTTATTTTAGAGCATACTCCTTGTACTCATAAAAAAAAAAAAGTTAGCCTGGCAGTGTGGTGGTATGTGCCTATAGCCCCTGGCTACTCAGGAAGCTGAGGCAGGAGGATGGCTTGAGTCCAGGAGTTCTAGGCCGCAGTGAGCTATGATCACTGTAGGCTGGGCTACACTCCAGCCTGGGCAACAGAGCAAGACACCATCTCTTAAAAATAAATAAATAAATAAAGCTAACTGTAAAACAACCTCAGGCAGGTCCTTCGGGAAGTATTCTAGAAGAAGGCATTGGTTTCATAGGAGGTTACAGCTCCATGCATGCTACTGCCCCTGAGGACCTTCCAGTGGACAAGATGTGGAGGTGGAAGACAGTGATATCACTGATCCTGGCCCTGCGCAGGCCTAGACTAATGCGTGTGTGTGTGTGTGTGTGTGTGTGTCTTAGTTTTTAACAAAAAAGTTTAACAAGTAAAATAATAAAAAATAAATAAAAACTTATCAAATAAGGGTAAAGAGAAAGAAAATAACTTTGTATAGCTGTACCATGTTTTAAGCTAAATAGTATTACAAGAGTCAAAAACTTGTAAAAAAAAAAAAAATTAACAAGCTAATAAAGAAGTTACAGCAAACTAAGGTTAATTTATTGTCAAAGAAAGAAAAATATTTGTTATAAATTTAGTGTAGCCAGGGTGCATAGTGTTTATTAAGTCTACAGTAGTATGCAGTAATGCCCTAGGCCTTCACACTCACTCACCCAGAGCAAATGCCAGTCCTGCAAGTGCCGTTCCTGGCAAGTGCCCTGCACAGCTAGCACCATTTTTTATCTTTTATACCATATTTTTACTGTACCTTTTCTGTGTTTAACTATGTTTAGATACACAAATTTACCATCGTGTTACCGTTGCCTACAGTATTCGGCACAGCAGCATGCGATGAAGTCTTGTGGCCCAGGAGCGATAGGCCGTACCATCCAGCCTGGGTGGGTAGCAAGGTAGACCATTCAGGTTTGTGAGAGTACACTCCAGGATGTGCACACGACAACAAAATTGCCTAACCACTCATTTTTCAGAACACATCCCTGTCATTAAGCCCTGCGTGGCAATATATATACACACACACATTTTTTAAGTTAGTGGCAATATACAGACAAACAAGAAACTCATTTTAATATGTGGTAACATAAGTTTGCCAAAACCTTACGAAGCTAAGGGTACATATGGGAATCGATTAGGAGTATTTGCACAAATCCATTCAGTCTTGCTTCTGCCTACCACCTCAGGACTCCAACTCCTTTCCAGAATTGCTATTTCCTTCAAATAGCTCTGTGAGTCACTAGGGAGTGTCAGGGGGTATAAAAAAATGTTCTCAAAACGCACACTCCCTTTTCCTTATCTACCTCCCCCAGCTCGAGAGTTTGAGGCTTAAGCAGAGGTGACGGCTGAGGGCTACACCACAGCCTGCCCACCGTGGCCCCTACACCCCGACGTACACACACAGCCCGCACTCCCTGGGCTTACCCAGACAGGACCCCGGGAGCTGCTGCGAAGAATTCCCCAGAGCCCCACACAGAAGTGGGAGGTGCCCCCAGTGCCTGCTTTGAGCCCAGCCCAAGCCAGGACAGCTATTTAAAACTCCCGGTGTCTGTGGTTAAAGGCAGATGAGGCCTGTAGGTCTCCTCCCCGTTAACCTCGGTGATAGGTGGTATAACCAAACTCTGTCTCACATACAAACACTCATTTTTAAGCAGGCACAACAGTCATGGAGCCTGTTCTCAAACTCAATATATCCCCACAGCTCTGTTGATTTAGGCCTCTGGAAAGATTCTTGCCTACAAGTTTCACCAGCAGCAGCTGGGACAGTGTTCTGGTAGCAGGAGAGTGAAGTTCCCCTCTGGTCAGAATCAAGAGGCAAAACCCTCCTTTGAGCACCTGACAAAGGACCCAGTAGACCCCAGGTCTAGAATGCCAGTCCAAAGGATAATCTGCTGCTTTTACCAGACTCTTAAATCCTGTTCATGTGACAGTGGAGGTGCCTGTACAATATTCTGTCCAATTCACATTTCATAAACAGCTGCCATTTCAGCAAAGGAAAAATAATTTCTAACATCCCTTGCCCTAATTACCATATTCTTCAGGACTAATCAGAGACAAAATTAGCTAAAGTGCTTGTACTAAGTAGATTCTTTTATATGCTTATTTTTATTTTATTTTTTATGCTTTAAAAAATGTTTAATTATGGAAATCTCAAATACATTCTAAAGTAGAGACTAGTGTAATAGCTGCCCATCGCCCATCACCCAGCCTCAACAATTATCAACTCCTAGCCAATCCTGCTCATCTCTACCCTGCCCTCATACCCGACCCAAATGATGACTTATTTTAAAGCAAATACAAAACATCACATCATTTCATCCACAGATCCATTAGTATGAAGCTCTAAAAGATAAAATAATCACACCTTAAAACCATTATCACACCTTAAAAATTAAGAATATTTACATATTAAAAATGTTTTCTAATGCCAACTACCCACAGTGTACTTCAAATACTAACTGACTGGCCCAGGGTGGATATGAAGACAAAGGGACATATGGATTGTACTGTCCAAATAAAGTGTGTAAGTAAATTATACTTTTTCAACTGTACCCCAGAGCAAACATTACCTCTACTTCTCAGAATCCCTCCAGAAAACAGCTCTTTCAGCACCTATTTATGTGAGCCCCACCACAATCCCCCACCAAATTACAACACATTTTCTTCCTTTATCCATCACAAATTCTTAAACAAATTACTCCCTAGGGCCTTGCTATCCGCCTACCAGACATGCCAGGACATGTTTGGATTCCAGTTTAGGCCCAGTGGGATCCCTCCCATACTTGAGTACAGGTATTATTAATATATAATGAATCAACCAAAGCAAAACAAAATCCCATAAAATCTGGATACAAATTATGTCTTTAATTATGTCCTTCTATCGATTGGATGAAGTCATGTCTATTCACTAAAACACTCGACATTTATGTCTTAAGGATCAGGTTCAATATTAGATAAAAATTTGGAACTATACAGTTAAGCCTCGTAGTCTTCAATCTTGTAATTGTGTATCACTCCCCCCACTTGCCTCTGAAAGAGATCAGAACATGTTACTTTAACATAAGGATTATTTTAAGCCGAAGGCAACTGAGAATCAAAAGATGCAGGAAGAGACCTGTCTTCCCCTTATCTGCCTAAAAGTCTTATCATTGAAGATGGAGAGTTAACACCAAGATGAGTTTGCATAAATGGACCTTACTACAATAGCCTGTGTCTTTCATTAGTTTCCTAGTCACTTCCACACACACACACACACACACACACACACACACACACACACACACGATTTATCATCCCTCAAAGCCCAAACCCTCCTTCTTTTGTTAAAAGGGTATGTAACCCTAAGTCTAACTACTTCTATGAGTTTCACTTATTTTCTGTAAACTCCTATGCATGTAAATATTAATCAAAATTATGTGCCTTTTCTCCTATTAATCTATCTTTTGTTAGTTTAATTTACAGGCCCCATGAGCTGAACATAAAAGGGTACAGGAAAAGTTTTTCCTACCTAACAGCTC